>JAUBOD010000635.1:1699845-1713986 GCA_032353885.1 Nothura maculosa | reverse complement strand
GTTTTGTCTTTGCCACAAGCCTTAGACATACCTGGATATCTAACTCCTACTTGCTCTGGGCCTTTCTCTTAACCTTTATCCAGAAAAAAGAGGGGTATTGTTGAACATAGGGGTATAGTCTTAATGCCTCTTCTTACAGACCAAAGCTTCCCCATTTCACATGATGGGCAGAGCCAAGCAGCTCAGTAAGTGATTTCACTGCAGGGACAGGACGTTCTTGCAGAAGCCAGGCTGACTGATCACTGGAGACCCACAGTCACACTGTGCTATGACAGTTTAGCAGAATCCAGGGAACAGCTGTCCCTTATTCCTACTTTTCCATACTTCTCTTTACTCATTAGCCTACTCTTTGGTATCCTTTTTTATATCATTCTGAAGTTTCTTCCTTTCTTTTTTTTTCTTTTTTAAATGATAGAATAACCTCTAAGAAACTATTCCCCTGTAACATTTTGCTAGTTAGTTACTTACAGACCCAAAGAAAACAGTAGAAGAGGATCAGCTAGCTCAGTTTTTTGTTAACAGAGAGGACACCTTTGCTTGAGCTAGCTGAATTTGGCCATTTGGCCAGAATTTGGAGAGGAGCTGTCAGGCTAGCTGGATGACAGCGGACCAAGGCAAGAGGTTTGCTGGCAAATGACCCTTTCCCCTCTCACAGGCATCCATCTTCTTCTTCAAGTTGAGGCACGTGATACTGCTGCTGCTTGGGGTCCTGATAGATGGGGAAAGGAGTCTGGGCAGAGCATCCAATAATCCAGGTAGCCATTTTTTTGCCTTTCTGAAGATGGAAATATAATGCTGAGGATGAAAATTTCTTCTCTTGGCTGCATTTCTTTTTAATGAAAGTTTTGTCTGTTTGTCCAAAAGCCTAAGAAGGAAGCCAGAATCTCAACTATGGTGCTCCAGCAGGGATTTCAGCTATCTGCAGAGAATTTAGTCATTCCTTGCTGAAAGGCAAGGCAACTTTATTTACAGTTTCTTGTATCAACTGGCAATCTTATCTGAAGCTTAAAAATAATAGTTACTCTCTTAAAAGTAAATCTTGTAAGCAGTGAAATACGTTTTGCTGTCAAATATGGGTAGGGATTTTCTACTTTTTCTACTTCTACTGTTATACTTCTCTGGTATATTTTAGGTTTTTAGAATTGTTATCCTCCTTACCATTTTCCAATCTGTTTCAACCTTCCTCCAGATAGACTCTGCCTTCCAAACACCTGCTTCCCAGCCAGTTATTTTTTCATTATTATTGGAAATCCGTGTGTAACTATCTTCTACCACATTGTACGCCAGGTGAAACTGCTTAGAAGTCTTCTCTTTTTCAGAGGGAGTAAAAATTACTTCTTTTCTCTTCTGAAAAATGCAAAAAACACAAGCCTCTTTACTCCCTAATATACTGCAAAAGAACTGTTGCTTTCAATTAGCATGCACTCACAATTCAGTCTTGCTGCCACTTGAAAAGAATCTTCAACATGCTAAAAACAGAATATTTGTATTTCTTGTACAAACAACAAGCAAATAATTATTCTGAATACCAAGTATATTTATGTGATTATCATATATAGATGCTTTTATATCATTTACAGAATAGCCTTAAAAAAGATAAACTCGATAACTCTATGGTATTGTATATATTTTTAAAGATATGTCACTGTTCTTCGGAGATTCAACAAAACAGAACTAAATTGAAGAGAGTTGAAATTAAACTCTTAGTTCCTCAAATCGTTCTGTGAAACCTATTCATTTCACCTACCCAGCTCTACTTGGAATTGTCAGTGTTTCTATGTGACAAAGTCATGTCAGTGGGAATGCTACACCTTTGCATGCTGGCTCAAGCTAAATAGGGCTGAGATTTTGGGAAAGTGCATTGTAGCAGAAGAGAATTAAAAATAAGCCTATCTTTTTGAAATAGCCAACTTGGATATGAAAATCAATTAATGAGAAGTAGTTCCATTTGCATGATCCCAATTGTTCCTATACTGTTTTATCAGCTGGCTGATAACTGCATTTAGGCTTTACCCAACAATATACTTTTTACAAGGTTTACAATAAAATATACTTTTTACAAGGTTTACTCAAAGCATAAAACCATCCTAAACTCTCTAATCCACTTACAACTAGTCAAGAGAACTTGTAAGTGCAGATCACACACTTTAGATCAGTGATTCCCAAATATTTTTGAACCCTAGGCCACTGTGAAATCCTCAAGTGGGAAGCACTAACGAGCCACCTTTAAGCCCCTTGAAAGTCAATTACCTCAGCGCCAGCTTCGCCTCTGGCTACTCGCCAAGCCATTGAACCCGATGTCCTTCCACCAAATTCACCAGGTTTAGGGGTTTTAGGAGAAATGAACTCAACAAGCTCCACGATTGTCCTTTCCAGGAGCTCTCTTCTTCTGGTTTCTGACAAAGACTGCTGTCTCTGAAATTATATTTAAAAACAAACAAAATATAAACACTCAGAGAAATCATATCTGTAATTACGCTCTAGAGTGACACCCTTTTATCTGCACTTAGGTGTCCTCCCAAGGCCTGCACACTCTGCTCATTAGGAGCTGGTACTTCAGGCCAACAGGTTTCCCAATTATCTGAACAGCAATCCAGAGCCTCAAACTTTTTTCTTTCAGGGAGCAGAAGAACAAAGGCCTCTCAAATATCTGCTCCAGGCAACAGCATGGAATAGGATAAAGGAAAGTAGATAGAGATACTTTTCGTAATTGCCTATATCAGTGCTGGAAATACAGCTCTGCCGGTGCTGATGAAGACGAGCAGCAACTTCAGGATTTCCTCATTCTACTTGCCTGGGCATCTGGGTATCAATATTTTTATTAGCATCTTTTTTACTTAGTAGAACTAAGAATTCAGATTAGACAAGCAGGGCAGACAAGTCCCCAGGTCTGTGGTGCATTTACCTTCCTGATCTCACCAATATTATCATAACCTTCCACTAATAGGTCCCCATCCTGCCACTACTCACACGGCTGTGAAACAGTTACCACCTCCAAGGCTCCTTTCTCGACCAGGCTTCCAGTACTGTAGGCTGCCAAGTTCAACTCACGAGGCTCCCTCACATGTGTTCTATGAACCTCAAACTCTGCATAAAGCGTCTCCACTGCTCAACCAGAATGCTGGAATTGCCACCTCATTTGGCTAAACTGTAATCAACTTCCCCAATGCTCAACTCCTTTCTGTGCAGCTCTATCAATAAAAGAGGGCTTGGTTGAGGTCCTGACTCTAGTTCAACTCTGCCCACTCTTTTCAGCATATGCCTACCAGCCTCTGTAAGCCAGCAAGCCTCTTAAAAGGTATAGGCTACTTATTAATCCATTAGTTGCCTACAGGCATAGGAAACAAACTTCTATGCATATGAACATACAGAAGAGCACAAATCCTAGCCCTGGAAGGAAGGGAGGACAACAGGCGATTGGTTCAAAGTTTTATGTCATTCTAGTACATTCAGTCAAAAGTGTTGGCTTGCCTCAGGTATGGGATGGAAAAGCTTCTGTTAGCAGAAAGCTACTGACTGCACTCGGTTTTTGCCTCTGGTGGGCTCTGACATCCAGATGAAAACAGTTCCATGTGCTGTTTTGAGGAGATTGGCTCAGACCTATGTGTCCTGGATATGCCCAAAGCCCTGCTGACAGCATCAGTGTTTCCTGCAAGTACTCAAAACAGCCTGTGAATTATCACCCCTCACTTCCTACAGCTTGTCAAAAGTCACCTAAGACAAATCAGTCCTGTATTTCCTGCACCAGAATATGTTCCTGTTTTCACATTGTAGCATCACTTATGGAAAGAATGCTTAGTTGCAATCAAGGAGTTGACACAGTTGCAAAACATCTGTAGTTTATCCCATGTGTGTTAACAGACAAGCACCAATACTACAAAATCATTATGACTAAAAAAGTCTAGATTCAGCTGATTGTGTAAGAGACAGTAGGTTAATCCTCTTGCATATCATTCTTTTATCTTATTTCACATGAGCTCAGCATTGTGACTGATCCTTTACTTATTATTCATGTAAAGTAAGACCTCTACAGTTAGCAATATTCTTAAATTCCATAGCCCATGGGCATTTCCACAGGTTACAAAACAAAAATATTATCCCCTTGTTCAAAGATTTCACACATTAAGTGAAAAAATAATTGCTTTTCTAAACAAAACTCTTAGATACCTTTTTATTAAGGGCATTAATCGTTTCTCGCAGTGTAGCTTCACTGACTGCTGTCCTCCTAGCGAGCACTTCTTCGTGCTTACAGCTGTATCTCCAGGTGACATCAACAACCTCAAGCACAAGTTAAAGAAAACAAGGCAAATTAAAGAAAGTAATATGTACAGGATTTTTTCAAGAGGCTTGCTAATCAACATGTTTTCCTCTAATAATTCTGGAAATGATATTAACAGACACTATCGCACATTCATGCTTCAGGGCAAACTTGGTTTTTGTTAATGAAATCACTCCTACCTCATCTTTGGAGAAAGCAATTATGTAGGAGAGCTTCTTTCCCCACCCAGTTTCATAGAGAAGAGGTTTATCACAGACGTTTTCACAGGGATCACAGTGAAGCCATCTCTTCTGGGATGCAGAATACACTTCAGTCCACACATGATCTATATAATGCAATCCAAGAGGAGACAATTAATTACAAAGATACATTCTTTTTAACAGCCCCAAACACCATAACTATCCCCTATATGTTAAAAGAAGAAACATACGAAAAAAGCCCATTTTCTCTTTATTTACACTGTATTTACATTTTACCTTTAGACTCATAAATATTGCATCATTCTGAAATCAGCCATCCAATCCTACTTACATATTCCAACTCATGAAGCATGAGGGGAAAGTGAATTTATTTCCTTCATTAGACCTTAGATGTTACAAAGCCTTAGATTCTGTCTGATGGCTGCTGTAACCCTGGAATCATAAAATCTCTAGCCTCACTTTGCAAGTGCTTATACAAATATTTAGATATTCTAATATAACTGGTACCTGTAACGTCCCATACATATCTAGCTTCAAACCCTACAGCTCTGCAACACAGTGTAAAACAGTTAGCCCACTCGCCGCAGCGGCCACGTCTGGTTTCCAGAAGTTTCTCTGGATTATGATACCTAGGGGTGGGGAAGAGAGGAGGGAGGGGAAGGGAGAAAAAAAAAAAAGAAATTAAAAAAATACAAATCCAAAAAAAAAAAAAGAGCCAGTTTATTAATTACATACACTTTGTACAAACTAGTTTGCCTTAGTGGAGAATATACATTCTGCTTTAAATAAACCATTGCATCATGAGGTTCTTGCCATGGCCTGAGTAGATCTGAGTCCACACAAGGTACCAAGAGTGCCTACCACACTGCACAGGTGTGGGCAGAACGTGCCCTGGACTTCCCACGTGCCTCTCACCTGTTTATGGCAGCACTGAAACTCACCTTTTTTTTTCAAATTTTAAAAAATGACTTAAATCTCAGCCTAAGAAAAGGCCTTCTGTAAGCTGCTGCTTACACTAGTTAGCATGATTCATGAACTGCAGCAACATAGGGTGTACTAGAGTCAGCAAAAAAGTGTGTTGTGGTCTTTCAAAGTAAACTAATTTTCCATAAAGTAAGAAAAGTCACCTACGTACTATGTCAATATTACTATATTTTGTTATATTTTGAAATCACAGAATCATAAAATCATAGAATGCTTAAGGTTGGAAGGGACCTCTAGAGATCATCTAGTCCAACTCCCCTGCACACGCAGGGTCACCTACAGCACACGGCACAGGGCTGCATCCAAGCAGGTTTTGAAGATCTCCAGGAGATTCCGCAATCTCTCTTGGCGTTGTACTAAATTGTACATAAATTATACTTGATTGTATTAATAGACAGAAAAAGACAAGTTTTCAGAACAAAGCCACTTAAAAGAAAGCAGTCATTTCGTTTTTAAGAATTTCGAAAGCTTATGGAACAATCTGACAGTTCAGGCACTATCCTGTTGTGATGCTTAAAACAACCTCTAGCCTTTTGTCCAACAACTCTCACTCATTCACAGAACACACCAAGGCAAAGTCGTCTCTTGAAGACAAGGAAAATAAGGGCAATGCTCACGTGCTCACCTGGGGAATCTGTTACACAGCTGGCACTGGTTGCAATAATGGTTTTCCACTCGGCTGGCGTTCCACCTCAGATCGTCCTCAGTAGGCGCCACGTTACCTTTAGGCTCTGTCTGCCCCCCACATCTGCTGCAAGGAAGATTATTTACCCAATGAAAAAAGTCATTCTTAAACCAGCTCAAAAGCTCCAACAGCAAGAAGTCCTCTTCGTTCACATGTGCACCTGCAAAGTTAACATAGAAAGTCAAATGGCAAAGCAACAGTTTAGATGAACTTTTCAGTACCTATATAAAATCCTGCATTAATGCTTTTATTATATATCAGAAATCTCATTTTATGTATTTTTAAAGTTTCATATGCTGCCCAAAATAACAAAAAAGTACCAAAGAAAATCCAGGTTTTAGAGACTGGATAATGGCAAACTATATTTTCAAAGAACAAAAAGACTCTACTCTAGAACACCACAGCTAAAATGAAGATGAAGATGAGAGATTGATCAGCGAAACAAGTTAGAGGGACAGAGTCCTGGATGTCCTTCATATCCTTTCAGGCCTCTGGAAGAGACAGAATGGTAGTCATGTTTTTATTCTTAGCTCAAGAGCTAAAAAAAGCAAATTGCTTGGGCTATATAATCTTCAAGGATACTAAAACACACGCAGTACCAGACCCTAGCAGCAGTCTACCCAATCAGGTGCAGCGTGAACAGAATTTCTGCAGACAAAGTACACGCACAGTACATATATTTCCAGTAATTAAGCTTTGTGAACAGATTGTTTCTTAATAACTTCAGCGAGGCACCTCTTTGAATTCAGCCTACCCAAGCTAGGCACAGGACCTCTTATTTTCTTACTCTCTAGCCAATTCTCCCATACTTGAACACCAGACTCTTCTACTCTGTTTTCCTGAATCCGGAGCAGGTGCTTGAAGCTTCTCTCACACTGCTGCTATTGCTCCATCTGGAAGAAATCCCACTTTACCTAATTAACAAATTATAAAATCCAGCCTTCTAAATGGAAGAGATCCAACCCTTCTGTACTCTAATTCCACAAAGCTTTTAATTTAAATGTATATTCTGCTTAAATGCTCAGAGATCCTTCTCCTCAGATTCATAAACATTCAACTAAGTCTTCTCATTAATTCCATCATCTAGACCACACCGCAATAATACATCTGGTGATTTTACATACTATAGTTGCTTATAAACACATTTACACACAGGCTTGACTAAGGAACATGAACATGTAAGAACAATTTATACATAAAAAAGAAGTTGTACTGAAATTGCATTACAATTCTTTCAGGATTACAAAAAAATCCCTTCTGTGATGAAAATACGTAAGATCAATTTAAATCTTCCTCTGGAGTTGAAGCACTCTGGTCTGGTACAGAAGGCTCTTTGAGCTACTAACTCTATTAAAAACACACCATCAAGAACACAAAGAGAATGAGATCCTTATCTCCTAACCTAAACAAGAAAAGCAAGACTTCAAAGTGACTTTTAATTGTAGTAAAATTTCCATTGTAGTGTATTATACATGAAAAATGCATTTATGCTAAAGCATTTAAACATCAGCGGATAGGATAACACTTTACTTCAAACATTCTGCTGGAGGACTTTTTTTTCCTACTGGATAACAGCACAAAGCAGAATCCTTCTATGAAGGTATAATTATCATTATGTGAATAGTCTTGTCTTGATTCCTTACTAGACTCTTCAGGGAAACACAGCATGGGAAGCATGGCAGATGTGATCCCTCTCAACAAGGAACAGTAACATACAGTTACTTCCAATGGGACAATTTTTTTTTCTAATGGAAGGTGGTCGAGGGAAACAAAGCTAAAAATCTATAGTTTTGTTCAAATTATCATCATTTTATTAGCATGATTTTTATGAACCAAAAACCCTCCGACACCTAGTAGGCATCTACCTTAAAAGACAGGGGTCTACCTTAAAAAAAACCCAACAAGTGTCACCTAATAAGAAGCACCTATTGCACAGGTGACAGTCTGAATACAGGAGTGCAGTTACACAAAGACGCTGGAAGGGCTGACTAGGCAGGCATCTCATACACAGCCCTTGTTTCTGTAAAGCTTCTGTAAAGTTTCTGTAAAAGTATTTTAAAAATACTTGTTGTCACGGTCAAATTTTAAAATACAAGTTGTCACAGCCTCATAAAGTGCCATGGGTGTGTCTACCTGTCCTTTGTTTGTATCTACACTATATCTACAGCTTCAGTCAATCAAAATAATGAAAAGATTTACGATGAAAAGGATTTTTGTGCTTAAATATGGTCCTGGAAGTCCAGTTTGGAAGATGTTTACCTTGTATACATAAAGTTTTGTTATATTCACATACCAAATATCTAAGTTTGTCAAAGTTCAATTTAAAAACATTTCTATTTTTAACTGAGAAATACTTAGTATGTTCAAAGGAAGCCATGGATGTCACAAATATTTATGCCTGTCACAAATATTTACACTTACACATCACGTGATGCTTCAAGGGGTCTCTCCTGTGAATAGACCTACACATTTAAACATTCACAAGAATGGAGAGTCTGGATATCAGCTTGCACCCTGAGCAAAAGTCATTAGCAAAATTTCTTTCTAATCTTATCTTTTAAATAAGAAACCACATTTTAAATTTTCTTATTCTGCAACTGGAATTATAATATTTATAGGGTAATCTCACTCCAATTTCAGAGCAGCAGCTACATAAGGAGAAACAAAAATGCTCCCTCCATCTTTTCTGCTCCACTCTTCTTATTTAGAGTTGAGTAACTGCAAACACTCCCCCTATTAAATTTCCCAATCATTCTCTACAGCTGCTTCAGAAATTAGTAGTTCAAACTTCCCGTACAAAAGCAGCAGAAAGTAGACAGACAAGAATGAAATGCAAGTAACACAAGTTATTTGCAAATGGAGCAAAGCAAAAAGAGAAAAAAAAAACCATGTAGACAAGAGCCAGACAAGGTAGAAGGCAATTCTAACTGGTACCCACATTTGGCACTGCAGGTATATGCCTTAATTCACGTGTGTAAAGCATGGCAGTCACATGCATCACACAAGTTGGAGAGAGCATTTTTAGTTTCATACAAATCTGAACTTGGTAGCATTACCTTTATCCAGTGTTGTAGCTTGTGCCAGCTTTTTCTGAGCCTTCCTTTTCAATTCTGGGAAGGGAATTGAAGCTAGTGCTTTCTGCTGAAGAGAAGGATTCTCATACACCAATACAAGATGTTGAAAGTTTGTTTGAAGTTTTTTCAAGATATCTGCAGCCTGCAAAAGGATTTCCAATCACAAGATGATTTTTGAACTCATCTTGAGCAGCAGAACTAAACTCTTATCTCTGTTTTGAATCAGTCATAATCCCATACTTGCAGTCACATTACAGAATTCTTTACAGGAGAAATCTGCATTTACAAAAATACCAACAAAAGCAGCAACCACCACCACCACTTTGCCTGTGAATATGGCCTGCCATCTTTGAGCACTCCGAATGGTGCCTTGGCTGAAAAGTGAACTGATCCAGCAATAACTGGCAATGCTTTAAACACACTTCTCTGATGACAATATTTTTGCCTATGCTTTTTCAGTCAGGTTTTAGGCACTCAATGGCAACAACATGTCTCAATGAAAAAGTTACAGGCAGATGCTATGTCTTCCCAAGGCCACCAGCAATGCAACATAGCATGCAGGTGAGAAAACCCTCCAGAAGACACTTCTTTCAAAGCAGTGCTTAAATTGGGATTATTTTGTTGCTGGACAGTACTGCAGAACCAGTCATTTTTCATAATTGCTGAAATAGGTCAAAACATCACAGGTCAAAACTCAGCTGTGCTCAGAACCACTGCAATGCAAGTTTGCAGAAGAGAAAACAGAGAGGGATTTGGGCAACAGGTTTTATCTCCAATCCGATCAGACAACAACTTCAAATTAGGTTGCAACAGGCTCTTGGCAGCTGAGCACGGCATAATTTTGCTAAACAAGTTAATAACTCAGATTCCTGAATGTGTTATATTCTACTGTGCATAACAGAAAAAGCTATCAAGGACTTCTAAAAATGCATCCAGGCAGAAGTCAGAGGCTTCAGTTGGTTTAGAGATCTTCAAAATCTGTCAATATCTCAGAAGAGCATTCAGAGATGTGGTTCAACATACCAGAGAATCCCCCAGATTCTTTGACAATTCTAGCTTTCCCACAGGCTATTGGAATATCTGTGTGAATATCTCAATACCTGCGTTACAGCAGTGCTCAGCTCTGTGGTTTAATGGCACTCGCTGTATTCCAGGGCTGTCTAGGCACAGAGCTAGATGTGCATTGAGCCTCAGGACCATCAATCTAAATCTGGACACTTTGCAACCTCTCATCACCACATCATCCAGCAAGTGACCGTAATCCATCCACCACAGCAACAACTACCCAGAGTTTTCCTCTCCCCAAAACTTTCAAGAATTCCTTACAAATATAAAAGGCAGGATAATGGAGATTAATGATGGGCTTGTTCCCTAAAGCAGTGCCATGCCAGCTAGGAATATTCCTCTGTTAGCTCAAGTCTCAGACTTACCAAGACTGCCGCAAACCACATGGGTAACACACAGGCATGAACTAAAAACGCTTGCATTACAAAAAGTATCCAGATTTCTCTGACATTTGACACCAGGCATTGACAGCAATAACAGAAGGACCTCTCTGCAGTATATTCATTAGGTCAAGGAATAAAAAAAGAAAGAGTTGAGAGTCTGCAACTGAGTACACTTAATCCTGTGTAAACAAAACACCCAAGTTGCAGGAAAAAAAAGTATTTTAAGGACTCCTTTCTAAGCAACCCAGACTATAAAATGCTGGGCTATTTGGGTTGTATCAGCATAATTCCCTAAGGAAATCAGCCAAAACAGAGTTCTAACAGAGCACTATCTTTGCAAGAGCTGTCTCTGGCCGTTATAAGTTTAGTCCTGCCACCCATGCTGTATGTCAAGAAGCCCAGAAAAACATTAGTTGTAGAGAGATGGATCAACAACCGCAATTGCTAGCAAGAGACAGGGCAAAATAACTACAAATGAAAAGATTTAACTTCAGCCTACAGCAAACATCAACTTGAATTATACAACTCAATATTTTCCTCACTCAAAGATCCAACATAACTTTTAAAGTCCTCAATATTGACCACTACTAGGGCAGACATTCTAAAAGTTTCACAATTACTTCCAACCATCTTGGCAGAAGCAGCCACAATTGCAAAAAAGCAGTAAACCAACCAAAAGCTAAGAGACCCAGGCACTGTATTTGACAGACAACTGCTAACATAATTATATTAAATGGCTGAGTGTTACAGCGTCCACAGGATTCCCTTTCTCAAAGGTTATCATGGGTGGGGATGGGGCCTTGAGTGCAACACAGGAATGCTGAAACTAACATTCTTTTAATTAGAAAACAAAAGTTTGCCTAAACCTTCAAAGGCTGCTAAGGCAGCTGCCTGATAAATACTAATCTCTTGTGAAGACTTCCTTAAAGGCAGTATTTCCCACTTCACTGACTTCTAAAAGTCCAAATTGGTTTGAATTTCAGACAACAAAATCTCTTACTAGTATTCTATTTATGGCACATTTGATGCTTCAGTTGGATGAAGACTGAATAAAACCTTCAAAAGCTTCAGAACCTAGTAGCAATATATATATTCAAAAAACAGCCCTCTGATCAAACCTTCTGCTCAAACTAGGCTTTAGCTATGAGGTCAGACTAAGTTGTTCCAGGCTTCATCTAGTTAGGTTTCAAAAACTGCCAAGTTTTGGAGACTACATAACTTCTTTGAGTAATCTGCTTCAAACTCCAACTACTGTTCACTTTTTATAATCAATATTAATGCTACTACAAAGTTTTTAAGTTTAAATTACCATTTCAAGAGGTTGTGCAGGTGATTTTTCTTGCTGCTGATGGGCAGGGGCAAGGACAGGGTCAGCAGGTCTCGAAGGCTGATGTGCAACCGCCTGAGTGCTGGCTGCAGTTCCAGAAGATCCTGATCTGTGGAGGCGGTTTGACTCATTCAATCTGCTACTTCTCTCTCCAGCAATTAAATCTCTGACTTTACGTAGCTGTTCAATTGATGCTTCCTTAGGGAAAACCAGGTGAGTTTCTCCCTGAAATTTAGAAGTTAATTTGGAAATTAATGTAGGTCTAAGCTAGATAGCTTTCAGAAAAATCAGTTCTCCTATCTAACTTCCTGTGGCCACATAAGCTCCACAAGCAACTGCAGGATGATTTCTTTAAAAGACAGCTTCCGTATACATGTATACTGGGTGGAAACTATAGCGAGGATTCAGTTTAATTTAACTAACATAATAACCTAATAGCATCCACTACTAAAATTGGGAGTTGCCGTCACTTCCCATTGTGCCAGCATGGATACACGGCTATCCGGCCTTGAAGCAAATAACTAAGAGCATAAAGATAGACCAAAAAAGCATTAAACCAAAACAAACACACACACACACACACACACACACACACACACCCCACATACACAATCTTATAGATCAGCTAGTTCTAGCTCTAGACCAGGATGATTTCTGAAGGAGCCTCTCAACTTTTCTCTTGATCAACTACTGATATTTGCAAATAAAGATGGAAGCAAAATTGAGAACAATTGGCCAAAAATCCAGTGCCTTGCAACTGAGAAAGAAAAGTTCAGTTTTCCTTTTAGCGGGTAAAACTAATGAAGACAGTAACAATAACCAGCTTATACTAACCTCCTGAAAGCCCATTTCAAACAAACATTCAACTGCTCCTCTAACAGGCAACAGTCTAGTAGAAAACGCTGGATTTCCAATCCGAATGAATCGGTATTTTTCTTCATAAGGATATCTGAAGAAATTAAAAGTTTTAATTAGGTTTGGAAATTTAGTAAACATGAAAAAGCTTGTTAACTACTATGGAACACTAGTGATTCATAAAAGCTTAAGTTTATTTTCATTTATATCATGAATATAGAAGACAAAACACATCTAAAATGTATGTTTTTACTCAAGCCTTTCCGTGTTTAACATTAAGGGTTATAAGTTGGTTCCAAATCTTAGTTTGTAGTTTAAGTATGTGAATTTCACAGCATCTTTAGTGACAGTCAAAGGCAACCTCCTGATCGCCTGGTAACTTCCAAACCAAATCTCTCCCTCAGCTTGAGGATGGAAGGTCTTAGGGCCACCGCAAAAGTGATGTGAGATGTTCTGGTACATGGGGTAAAACTATTAAGCCCATTCCCTGACTTTCAAAGCTCTCCCTTTCCTCTTCCGACTCTTCTAGATGTTCTTCCTCTCCCTCTGTTCAGGAACAGCCAGCACCAGAACCCACTGTTCTTTATGTCCCTACTTTACCCAGCAGCTTTTGCACGTGGTTGGCACACATGGAGCTCATGCATGGTTCATACAGCTAAAGATGCTTGAAAACAGCAGGGTCAATCGTATATATTAACATACCACATGCTAGAGATCATACCTTGCAAAAGGTATTAATCACCAGAATAAAGCAGAATTAATCACCAATTCCAGTCTTAGCGAGTTGGAGAATAAAAAGAGTAAGATTTTATCTTTAGTGAAACTACTTAAGTCATATTTACCTACACATTTGTATTTAGGTGCTTGAATGCTTACACGCTAGAGCTAAAAGATACTTATGTGTGTAATAAAATACAAGTCCACAGAATCAAAAAAAAACATCAAGAATAAAAAAGTCAATACAGACTTTTATAAAAAACAATCCTATTTTTAAGCACTGACAAAAGAATCGGGACGCCCTTGATCTCTGATATCAGGCCACAAAAACGAATCACCTCTAACCAACGACAGATTTAGCCTCACACTTGGAGCTGCTTTAAGTCACTGCACGGTATTTGAAATAAGTCGTTTGTACCACCACGGGAATTTCTAAATTCACTGGCTGATCCCGCTTTCCTGATAACACACAAATCAAATGGGCCCGTGGCCACGCCGAGACCTCGGGCCGCCGCGCGGGGCAGGACAGCGGCCCCGGCCCGGCGCGGGCCAGGGCGGCCGTTGGCGGCGCG
>JAUBOD010000635.1:1682509-1696824 GCA_032353885.1 Nothura maculosa | reverse complement strand
CGACGCCGCGTGGGCGCCGCGCGGCGAGCGGGAGCGCCGCGCCGCCGGCGTGGCCATCGGCATGGGCATGGTGCCGCTGGAGGAGATCGCCCAGGCCGCCGCCTCGTTCCAGGAGAGGGGTTACAGCAAGGTCAGCCCCTTCTTTGTGCCCAAGATTTTGGTTAATATGGCAGCGGGGCACGTCAGCATCAGGTACCAGCTGAAGGGGCCCAACCACGCCGTGTCCACCGCTTGCACCACGGGCGCACACGCTGTGGGAGACTCCTTCAGGTTTATTGCCTCCGGTGACGCTGACGTGATGCTGGCAGGAGGAACAGAGGCTTCTATCAGCCCCTTGTCCCTGGCTGGCTTCGCGAGAGCTCGCGCCCTCAGCACCAGCTTCAACTCGAGCCCGAAATTGGCCTGTCGGCCGTTTGACTCCCGGAGGGAAGGGTTTGTGATGGGAGAGGGGGCAGCAGTGCTAGTGCTGGAGGAGCACGAACACGCCGTGCAAAGAGGTGCCCGGATCTACGCGGAAGTTTTAGGTTATGGACTGTCTGGTGATGCTTGCCACATCACAGCACCTGATCCAGAGGGAGATGGGGCTTTCAGGTAAGAACCCATGTGCCAATCACACTGATTACTTCATACATTAATTGTAATTTGGCCGTTATTGTATGTTCTTATTGTATGCTCTGCCTGGAGAAATGCTGTTCAATTTTGTATGCATCAGCTAAAAATCATACATAAATGTCCAGAAATCTGAAAACCTAGAATTCTGGTGAGCTCTCGTCATGTTTTTCTTCTTTTAGTAACATAATGAAGACCTGTTCTTGCTAGAAACAATGTTACTGAACAGTTCTGGAAACTTTCTGTATGTGAAAGTATTTTACTTTTGAAGCCTACAGCAGTTTATAGAGATGACTCAAAGAAAACCAATTCTTTAGGACTGTTTTAGTGTGGAAAAAACCCTTCCAACTTCTATTTCTCCATTGAAGCAGGTCAAAGTATTGCCATGTTCTATAAGGGGTTCCCTAAAGGACTCACAAATGATAAAAGCTCTAGATTGTTTGGAGAGTCTCATGTATTAGAATAATTGATGTAAATGTCATTATCAGTAATTGTCTCTATTTTTCCTGTACTAAATGGACTATGAAGACTTCGGGCAAATCTCCATGGGAAGAGTAGTGGGACTATATTCCTGTGCTGCATTCCTGTTTAAATGCTTTGCTCAGTTGGGCTTCTGATGCACTTAATAGAGCAGGGGTGGAGGGATGCAGCAGATGCAACATTTTAATACACTTTGCCAAAATGATAAGCCTTCATCTATGTTAACCTTGTCAAAAGTAGTTCATAACCAGACGGCAGCCCTCTTTATTCAATCAACTAAATTTTTGTTTGAATTACATATGTATATACTGTTTGTGAGTTGTTTTTACGCCATTGGTGACAAACACAAGAAGCTTTCTAGGTTGCATTATTCTAAATGTATTTGTGTATATATTGAATATATATTGAATAACAAAATTCAATATATCGCTGTGCAAAGAGATCAGAATAGATAAACTTTTGCATAATATAGCAAAGCTTTGTCTGCATCCTCTTTGGATTAATGGATTTTAATAGGTGTAATATACCAGATTTCTCACTGTGCTGCTTCATTCCGAGTCAATTTTTCCATCGTCTTAAGTGCGAGCTGGATAATCAATCGGGAGTTTCTTATCCTAGATTTTCCAACTTGTTTATCCCGAAATGATGGCACTACCTCGTAGCACAGTTTTATGATTGCAGTAGTGTATAAAGTAAATTCACAATGGGAAGTAGTTGAAAATTAATCTTGATATCTGTGAAGTGTTGAGCTTTTCCAGCATGGGATGAGATAATACATTTTAATACAGCTTTTATACAGGTAATTTGTTAGTGCAGCAGTGTCCTGTAATAATTTCATTTGTCATGTCAGAAAATTTCAGGGAGATGTAATTTTGCCATCTTCTAGAAACTAATACATGTGTTGGAATGAACCTGCAGTTTAAGAGAGCAGAAAACCAGACTCAGGTAGTGCGTACAAAATGTGTCCCATACAGTTAAAATACGTTGTTGTCTACTTCAATTATTACATTCCTTGTAGAATGTCACCTAAAATAATGTATCTGTTTCTCAATTGATCAGTAATCAAAAATAAGAGTATAATGGGAAATTAACCATCTGTCTTTTTTTCTTTTCTTTTTTTTTTTTTTTAAGATGTATGTCTGCAGCAATAAAAGATTCTGGAATCAAACCTGAAGATATAACATATGTCAATGCACATGCAACTTCTACACCTCTAGGAGATGCTGCTGAAAACCAGGCAATCAAGAGACTTTTTAAGGATCACGCGCGTAACGTGGCAGTTTCCTCCACGAAAGGAGCAACAGGGCATCTCTTGGGGGCTGCAGGAGCCATTGAGGCAGCTTTCACAGCACTGTCCTGTTACCATGGAATTCTGCCACCTACTCTAAACTTGGAGAAAACCGAGGCAGACTTTGATCTCAACTATGTTCCACTAACAGCTCAGGAGTGGAAGACTGAAAAGCGACGCATTGCGCTCACAAATTCATTTGGTTTTGGTGGCACTAATGCAACTTTGTGCTTTGCAAGTGTTTGACTTGCATCGTATGTGAGAACAGTGAATTTTTATGGTGCTCGGAAAAATGACACCAGTAATGACTTTGTGTACGGCCACGTTTTGTGTATACTGTGCAATCTTTTTCATTTTTTTCAGCTTTGAGACTCGCTCAATTCACATATGGAACTTTATGCAGCCTAACAGTCACATCAGGAATTCTATTAAAGATAGGGATTTTACTTCATTCATTTTAATGTAAATAAACGGTCTCTTCTTTGTGCGGTAAAGAAGCTTTTGGTTTTGACTGGAAGAGGAGAATTGCAGTAGCTAATCTGAATGTTGGGTTTTTTTGTGAGAAGTGAATGAATGTGGTGATAAATACTGTATTTGAATTGTTGCATTTCTAGCTACTGTATTTCTTGACTACATGAATTTGGGGACCTTAAGCGGCCAACTTAAGTGAATTGCATTTTACTTATACAGTGCACAAATAAATTTTCAAATATGGATTTTCCTTTAAAGCCTTTTGGCCTTCAGGTTTTCTAAATGCTTTCCATGATATTAACTTCAGCAGTCATCTATGAATCTGTGAAAACTGGTATCATTTTCATTTAATGAAAAGAAATGGTGGATGTCAATGCTTTTGGTAGGCTCTCATCTCATAGCTTACAGACTTTTTTGGTTTGTTTGATTGTTTCCTTTTTATTATTAGAAGTTCATATGCTGGTATGATCAGAGAATCCCTTTCAGGCAGCTAAATCATGAATTTGGAAAAAAGAAGGCAGTGATTTTTTATAAAGTTTCTTCTGGTACTTAGGGTAGCGTATGGGGAGACAAGTTATTGCTGCACTGTTATGGACCTAGTGTACAATTTAAATAAACTCACCCAATCCTGTTAATTATTGTTACAAAATGAATTGGAAATCTGTTATTAATGTTGTGGCTGAGAGAAATGCTTCCCTTTTCCTCTGCTAAGCGTAGACCATGGTGTCAGGAGTTTGGGGTGCAGACTCTTGTACCAACCATCATTGCCCAGTCACATAGGAAAATAAAACAGAAGGTGAAATGACTAAAAGGAGCCTTCACTTCATCTCATTGCAATTAAAAAAATCTACTGCTGCAGGTAACCGTTAAACCAAGAAAGTTTCTCATGACTGAAAATGGCTTAACTCTGGATAATTTTAAATTGCCTAAGTGCAGTGGTAGATAATATGCCCTGTGGGGAATTAATATATTTTAAAAAATGAACAACCCTAATATTTAAATGCTGTTTACTTGAATAGTGTATGTGAATTTCATTTGTATGTGCTTATGTGGAGCCATCTCTTTTTATCACATACCCCGCTGAGCTGATGAGTGATCACTCACTGATGAGAAAAACTTGGAAATGCCGCTGGAAAGCTCATTTTGAGGCATGGTTCTGGAGTTACGCGATACACTTCAGAAAGGCAAATACTCCTGCACTCAGATCAAAGATCTTAATCTCTGCTTTATTTAATTGTACTTCTCTTTGCTGATTTAATCAAAACAATCAGACGCCTACTTTAAAAATGAGTTTAGGATGACCATGTGCTTGGAAGATGTTCACATTTCTGTTGATTGCATTAGATTCCCTTTCTAGGATGTAGCTGTTTAATGTGGGCCTTACACATTGCGGCTGGAGATGCAAATGGAAGACATGCTATGGATATGGTATAGGGTGAAAAGAAATTATTTAGAATATTGTTTAGATTTGAATGAAAGATTTTTTTCTTAAATTCATCTTACCTTAAAGAAATAAATTAATTTCAAACAACAAATCAAATGATGGCTATTTATTTTAAATTTATTTAAAGCAACCTAATCAGAAATTGTGTTTTACAAACATGCAAACAGCATTTGTGCAGAAATCTTACACAAGTGGTTTCTCTGCAACTTTGGTCAAATGACTTAGGTTCAGATCATTAAATGTGTTTATAAATATTCTACTATGTTTTCAGAATATAAATCACATTTCACTTGAAACAAAAAGAAGTTTGATCCTGAAGCAGCTTTGTGGCTTTTTGGCAAATCTTTCAGGGCTTCTGTTCATCATCTGGAAACAATGAAATCAATCTTCCCATCTCCTGTAATTTTGGGAGAGTAAATATGCTTAGGATTTAGATTTTTAAGTAATGTTGGCCTAAACCCACTAGCTTGCTTCTGCAAAACAAGAGGAAGTTGAACTGGAATTTGCATTTCCCATAGCTAAGGATATAATGGTAACCTTGCGCTTGATCCTTCTGGATGTTTCTATCAAGATCAAAGGCTCTTCAAGTTAGTCAGCACAGACTTGCTCATTTGAGATATGTTTTTGTCTAGAATCAATTCTGGATATGTCGTGTTCTAGGATTAAACCTTTGTCACCATTTCTTTGACAAGAAGTCAGATTCATATTTCTAAAACTAGAATCAGTAATAGGAAAATCTATGATGAAGGCAGTTTTATAACCTAAGCAAAATGTATGGCAGTTTCTGCTTGGGCAGTAGACAACGCTCCACATAGTGCTGCAGTAGTGATTAATTTTATCTTGATAAAATCTAACTACAATCATTGCACGGTAAATAAGTTTGCCAATAGCAGTTGCTTATAGTCCGTTCCTGTGTGGGGGAGATGCAATAATTTTAGTATGACAGCTAATATGCAGGAACAGCAAACTGGCAGTATAAAAGTCTATAGCAGCACAAGGTCTTTGTAAAATGTGTTAACAGGAGTGAAGTCAAATAAAATAGAAATAAGAAGGATTTTTAAAAGACGTATGTTCGCCAAGACCCGAGGAAAGGCAAAATAGCAACTCTAATTGAAAAGGTGAACATTTTTTAATGTGGGTCTTACAATTTTCCTAGAAATGTTACAAAGCTGATTGGATGCTACATAGCTATACTCCTAGATATGCTTAGGAAATATCCTGATTATAAGCAGTGGGAAGGAAGAGACAGAGCATCAGACATAGGCATAAAGGCAGAGTATACAAGGGGAGCCTGGGGAATCTGAAGCAGGGAAGAACCACTAGAAACAAAATGAGATGAACAAGGGATAATCAAAAGACTTGTTCTGGGCTTCTTGCCTAAGCACTAAATGCTGTGAAAGGTATGAAGCAGATGTTTGTCTGCTTCAGTCATCACCTGGGTTCTGCAAGCTTGCAAGTTTAGGTGAGGGTTTTCATGCTTTTTGGTGTGTCTAGGTTGTAATGAAGAGTTAGTGAGAAGAGTGAGTGTCATATGACTTTCTCCTTACACTACCAATTTAATATTAATCTCTCCATTACAGAGAGATAAGGCTAGGAAGGTAAGGTCTAGGAATTAGCAAGTGATTGAAGGCTCACTCAGAAAGGGGAATAAAATTCTTTTAAGTTTTTTTTTCTGGCTTAGAAAACTTAGACCTTAGAAATTAGACCTTACTGTCTGTCCCATTGGTTTTCTAATCAGATATTCATCCACCTGTAAGTTGAAACTGGTTTATAAGAGTAAATTTAATGACTCCAATTAAACTGATTCTGATTAACAGCTCATAAACCAACCTTTTTTAAAACTGCATTTTGAGCATGTCTTTGATCTAACTGCTACGTGATTTTATTTGTAGCGCACATTCTTTACATGAAAACATGGAAGGCTCAGCCATGCTTGTTTGGGAAATATGTCCTTATGTCCCACTCTTTGAGAAAGGAGGAGAATGAGAGGCTTTCTCCTGATTGCTGGTCACTTTTTATTAGCAATTTCTTAGGCAATAGTATAGAAAAATTACTCCTAAAACGTGCTCTTCCTGGCAGAGCACATGGAGTTTATAGAAATAGCACGCATCTAATTTCTTTCACTAACAAAGCAAAGGATTCAGGTTAATTCTGGAAGATTTTTTTTTTAAAGTCAGAAGTGCCAAGAGAAGCAGATGCCTGAGACAACTGGCAATTTGTACCAGGAATTTACAGGGTTTTTGTTTGTTTGTTTGGTTGGTTGGTTTTTCTTTCTTTTTTTTTTTTTTTTCCCATCAGGTTTGAAGGCATCCCATTCTGAAGTCAATAATGGAAGGTGAAAGGAGAAGACAGGAGTCCTTGATTCTGGGCTGGGCAGCTTGGACGTATGTGGAAGGGAGTTTTCCAGAAGGACAAGTCCGTGCAGCCCTTAAAAGCATACACAGCACGCGCCCTCCCTGGCAACTTTAACCCAACAGACTGGCTGGAATTACTGGAATTACTGCCGGATGTGCTCGTGCCCCTCTTTACATTGTGGTAGCAGTGGCAGAGAATCGTCTGGAATCCATTCAGTTAATTAGTCTCCCTTCTTCCTCGGATGGGATTGGCTGTGAGGAGCTGGCTGTGGCGGCTGCACTGTTAATGTGTCTCTGTGTGGCTCTTCAGAGAGGGGCTGCCATGAAAACCTCGCTCCTGCAGGCCACCTCATGGGAAAAACACGCACTTACTAAAGATACTGCCACGTATTACCTGAGTAGTATGTACTATTAGTATCAATTTTTTTTACAAAGATGACATGTGAGCTGCTGGAGAGACTCTAGTGCAGGACTATGAGGATCAGGGGCCTGAATATCTGCCCCATGAGGGAAAGCTGAGAGAGATGGGCCTGTTCAGCCTGAAGAAGAGAAGGCTGAGGGGAACCTGATCAGTGTCTATAAATACCTCAAGGGAGGGGATTAGGAGGATGGGACAGCCTCTTTTCAGTGGTGGCCACCAATAGAACTAGAGGAAATGGCCACAAACTGAAAAACAAAAAGTTCCACGGGAACTTAAGGAAAAAATTCTTAACAGTGAGGGTGACAGAGCACTGGAACAGGCTGCCCAGAGAGGTTGTGGAGTCTGCTTCTCTGGAGATCTTCAAAACCTGCTTGAATGCAGCCCTGTGCCATGTGCTCTAGATGACCCTGCGTGAGTGTTGGACTAGATGATCTCTAGGGGACCCTTCCAACCTTAAGGAATCTATATTTCTATGTCAACTTTTTACAAATTTCTGTGGAAGAATTGATCCCTGATGACTCCACCCTGGTGTGTTCCCATTCCTGCAGTGAATGGTCCGTCCTTGCTCTACAGGCTCTGAATAGTGTCCCCTCCTGAAGCAGCTGGGCAGGAAGGCCTTGCTGTTCAACCCTAGAGGACAGCCCAGGTTAACCGGCTGCAGTTGAGTTGCTGCTCATCAGTACTGGGATATTGGAGGTTCCAGGCCTGCACTGGGGCGAATCATCCTGCACCTGTGGGGATACTCTGGGGAGGCACTAGTGAGATAGGCTTTACGACTGCTGTGAGGGGACCTCAGTGGCTCTCCTGCTTTGGTCTAGCAAGCTCTCCAGATGAAATCTGGAAAACCCCTTGTGGCTTCTGGAGGAAAGTGTGCTTGGTTTTCTGATGACTCTTCATAAACTCTGGAGGCCTATCCATCCATCGTTAATATACGTGCCCAAAAGTGATGGAGTTAGCAGGGTGTTTGTGGTGATGCTGTGACATTTGGTGACGTTTGGTCGTGAACTATTGCAGGATACATAAAGCCCATTCTACATAGGCATGTGGTGCCTGGAGAGACACTGCTACGAGCACTGCTATAAAACATCTCCTGTGAGGAAAAGTGCCACGTATATAAGACTATCATCGAATGTCAGTTCTGTGAGAAGAAACTGAGGAGGGCAGGACCATGTGAGTGTCTTTGCCTGAAGACCACTCCCCACCATCTGACAGGCGTGCATCCCACCTGGATGCCTCTCCTGCCATATTTCCTCCTGAATGGAGAAAACTGTGGGCAGAGGCAGGGAGTCCACATGATGGCAGCAGAATCTTAATTTTCCAAGGAACTCTGTGCGCCTGGTGACTGAGATAACTGATTATCTTCTGTGTAAGTAATTCCTCTTTCCTTTCCAAAAAAAACCGCCATACAATTATTTAGAGGAATAGAGTAAGGAAAGAAAGAAGAAAGGTAAATACACCTCATCCAGCCTTTGCTTTTCTCTTCATAAAGCTCATCTGGGCTCCTCTGTGTGAATATAAAACTAACATCAATTTTCTTTACTAAAGTGCCCATACTCTGGAGGGGTCTGTGATGCAAATCTGTGATGCTATAAAGTCAGACAGGAGATGCATGGATAGACCTGCAAAAGGGAAATCTGTCCTTGTTTTCCTAAGCACCATATCCATACACACACGCTCCAAGAAAGGCTTTAAGTAAATGAAATTTCTTTTAAGGTGCCACAGTACCTGGATGTCTTTGTAGAGGTAGAAAGATACCCCTGTTGACTGTAGCCCTAAAGAAAGTATAAAGTTTGAAAACTGAAATATGTTCAGAGTGCTCAGCATTCGTGATGGAAATGTTTCTAAGCTTTCTTCTTATGGGTATTCATCTTAAGCATTTTAGCACCACTAAGAGACTAAGAGAAAATTGCAAATAAATACAGTAGATTAAAAATGTTTCGACCTGACTACATAGTGAATATGATAAAATTTATTGCATAAAGATTATCTAGAGGAAGTAGGGGGAAGAAAAGATTATTAAAAGATTGGTGATTGTTGATTGTCCCTGCTTTCTACTTGCTTTTCATGAAGCAGGTAAAATAAATCTCAGCAAATTCAGTAGTTTGAGCTTCTCCCTCCTGGTGCTCAGAACAGCAGAGGGGCTGCCGTGGGCCCCAGACCCTGCTGATCCAGACCCTGGCATGCCACAGGCTGCTCTCCCCACTTCCACAGCTGCCCTGCCCCATCGCCATGTGGTAGGATGGACCACTCAGGCAAGAATTGCCTCTTTTGATGTAGGAGCTGCAATTGCCCAACCCAGAAACATCATCTCTAGAAATACCATCGAACCCTGGAGAAGGTCCTTCCAGATGTGCCATACATGGTGACAGTCCCCATTCACATGGGGGTATATTCAAAGTGGCTGAACATCTTCAAGTTGTCTTGTAGATGGTGTCTAAGATGGCACCAGTTGAACCAGACAGTGGTGCTGCAACACCTAAAGTCAGCCTAAAACCTCAAGATTATGCCTATCCCTTGCCCTCGCCGAGGTGCTCTTTCCTCTCTCCCCTCTCAGCCATGGCCCTACATCCATAAATTGGGATCCCCTCCAGGTAAGTGTGTCTTTGGGTGCCCTCAGGGCTATGACAGTGTGTTCAATAAGCAATATTTTGTCTGCACAGTTTCAGAGAGTGACTTGACTTCAGCCATAACAAATAGATTTATTCCTTCACTCAATACCTCCTGCAGTAAAAAAAAGATCATAAAAAGGGCAGATGTAATGAGGGAGACAAGCGCATTCTTTCTGAGAAGTTGGCTTCACTATATAAATAGCTAATGTCAATTAAAATAGTGCAACAGGCATTTTTATGTTGTTTTTAGTTCAAAAAAATACTAGTATATGCAGGCAGGGCTAGTATCATCTTTAACCTGCATTCAATTATTCTCTTTAGATCTTTGTTGGGTACAGCAGATCAAAGGGAAAAGTAAGCAGTTGCATCAGTCTCTGCATTTCCTTAAAAAAATGTAGTAGTACTAAAGAACCTGGAGTGAGGCCAGGAGAGTTGTTCTAGGTGCTGAACACGTGTTCATTTTCTAAGATCTAACCAACGGGCGCAGATCAAGGACCTGTTTAAAAGCTGGGACAGCAACAATTTAGGGCTATTGACTCCTCAAAGTAGCCCCCCAATACAATGACAACTACTGCTTCAAATCTTCAGTGTTCAACTCCCAAGAGTAAGACTGAAATCTGAAACACTGGATGCTTCTCACCAAGCATATTTTAGGACCCTTAGACTCTGGTTTTGCTGATACTTAGACTCTGGTACTTAGACTCTGGGATTATAGATAGCTTGGACATATATGTTGTATTGAGTCTCTGGGATTGCAGTTACTTGCCTATAGATTTTTTATCACTTTGAAATACTCAGGGTTAGAGTTAGAAAGTAAACAGCAAAATAAATAAATTGCTCATTCCCAGTAGTTATTTAAATGGAAACACATTATCTACAACAGATGGAAGGTTCCAAGACTATTTAAGTGATAAATTCCCTTCTCTTTGCTTATTAGTGGGCAGTTGATGAAATTATTCAGAAAATGAACAGCTTAGAATAGTTGCTGAAGGAAGCAGTATAGATTGGTCTCTTCTGATTGAAGGCATCAGGCAAATAAAGAAGGTGAAGGAAGCAGATATCACAGTGCGTGAACAAGTACAAAATAGATAGGTATCCTTATAGGTATCTGATAGATTTTGAATTCATTTATGGCATGTTTCCCATGCAATATATTTTCCTAAAAGAAGATCATTCAATGCATTATGAGGGCTATGTCTTCCCCTTTACAGCTTTCACCCTCTGATACAACTCCTCTCAGTCTGTAGAGCTAAGACTGTCTAGCCTTTGGATAAGAAAATCTCCTTATAATCTTCCCTTACATCCCTAAGCATTTATTTCTATAGTAATGATGGCCACAAACATTTAATGTGGAAAAGATAGCTATTAATGCTATCTAATGATACTGCTATAAATGCATTAAGTGAATTACGGAAGCATATAAAATATCTATCAGACACTAACAGACTATAGTAACTTATTGGAATAACCCAACCTCGGTGCCTCTGATTAGTTCTTTAGATCAGCAGTGTTGTCTATATGCTGAATCTTGGTCCCTGGTGATAGTTCTAGTACACTAACATTATATTGATAGAGCTCAATCCTAGGCATGAGTTTTTAGGGTTTTTTCATTTAACAGGGAGTGTTTTGTAGCTAAGACTCAGAGGCAGGAGCAGCAGATGTCAAAATAAGAATATTGTATCTGCCTAATCATTTCCAATATCTTGCTCCAGTTATTTTTGCAACTCTTTATGTCATGAGATTCAAAGAGTTTTCATTCTCTCCTGGAAGATGTGTTTTTTAACAACAGACTTGTGGAGAGGGAATTTTTATTGACTAACTCATTTAAAAGGGGCTGAGAAAGACAGAAAAACAACACAGAGCAAGTGAAAGTATCAAAGTGTCAAGTGTCTTAGGCAAAACAAAGGGAGCTGCTGAGGTCTGAGAGCAGAGAGCAATTTCCCTGCAAAATCCTTGAGAACAAGGGTTGAAATACCTTTGTATTTCAAAGGCAAAAGGCAAAGGAGGCAAAAGAATGGATTTTGCCTCTGCAGGTCTGCCCAGCAAGCTCACTGAATCCTTATTCTTACCAAAATGGGACTGCCACAGCCCCTCTGGAGGCAGCATGCTCGGCTGTAGCCACTTTGGTGTGTATTTCTATGCCCTTCTTCACCAGGCCTGTGTTGCTTTGTGAGGATGTGACTCAGCCCATGGCCAGATCTGCTGTGATGCGTTTGTAGAAATTGCTGTTGGTCACAGCTTCTTGTTCACTAGTCCAGGTACAGTAATTAGGGCAAGGGGGTAATGCCCAGAAAAATGCAAAGCTTAGAAACATTTATAAAATATACATACTCAAAACATCACTTTCTAAGCATCATCAGTAACACCTTGAAGTCTTTATCTTAGACTTCAGCACGATTTGAAATTCTGGGTCTTTTAATTAGATTTTTGCCATTTTCTTTCAAAGCTTTCCCAGATTTCTGTGATTAAATCAAATAGCACATGCCCTTGTGAGGAAATTACAATTCTGTTATCACGCCTGCAAGATTTGGGGTTTCATTCTTTAAACGAGTAACTAGCAAAAAATAAACACAGAGGACATCTTTAGAGAAGGTTTTAAAAATGGCTTTTTCATTGCAAATTCGTGCACATTTGTTCTAAAAGTAGAAATATGTCCTTGAAAAGATTTGTCAGAAGGGGGTGTTTTTCAATAATCTTTCTGCTTTTCTGTTATAGAAATAAAAGTAAATAAGTAAATAAGCCTTTTCTTGTATTATCTGTTCTCCTGCATTTTTCGTGTTTGATTTCTTTGGGTTTTTTTGCATTAATTTAAAGGTAAAAAGGCCACCATCTCCCTGCCTCAGCCCCTCATACTAAATACTTGCTTGGAAATATACAGTATGTTTTGGTATTCCTCATCCTTCTTTTACAGTTATTTTTATCTTCCTCCATCTGATCACCACCTGTGTTACCATGGACATTATTTTTTAAGATATTTTGCCAAGCTTCTTATCTCTCTTTGAAGTAATTAACAGCAACAACAAAGAACAGTCATCAAAATTCTCCAAGTGCTTTTTCGTGTTTTACAAGGCTTTCATATTTCAACTCTGTTTTTCTGCTGTTGAAATATCTAAATTATTTTGATCCATTTTGTTTGAAAGTTTTTAGGTCCTATTCTCCCTTAGAAAGCTAATATTGAGCATTCTCCTTGGTGATTCTCTGTTATGTTTAATCCAGGCAGACTCAAAAGAGCTAACGAATAGATCAGTATTCTAAAACTGGTAATTGTCTAAAGTTGATAAGTCTTAATAACCTTGCATCACACTTGTTGCTGCAACATGGCAATGGATGAGAGCATGGGAAGAATTTTCTTGTGTTTCAAAGGAAGTAAGTACTCACAATTTCTACTCATATTTTCTATACTGTGTCACGTTGGTGATGCTCTATTGATGCTTTAGTGATGCTTTGGTGCTCTACTGCATTCCCAGAGACCACAGATCCTTCCCAGGGGGTCCTTATCCAAATAAGATATATGATAAATGTGAGCATAAAAGTCTGTATGCAGAGGACTTGCAGACATGGTAGATAGATACAACCAAAGGAATTTTCTGTTTGTCTGCAATTAAGGCTTAAATTCAATGCGGATATTTTATGGAGAAGTTTGGGTAGAGTGTGGGATTTGGAGAGAGGGCATGGAAGGGTTTTTGTGCACTTTTAAAAAACTATAAAATATTAATATTTATGCTAATATTAAATGCTAATATTAAATATTTTTAATGGATCAAGGTTGAGATGAAAAGGCAAAAGAACAATGACCCACAGAGATTAAGGGTTATTTCATTTCTCCAGTAATATCCCCAGAAAATATTTATTGAAAATGGTTTTATTAAAAAAGGAAAGGTAACTGGTATTTGAGCATTCTCCTTACGTATCTGTCAAGATTTCCAGAAATTTCCACTTCGGATTATTCATGAGAGTTGAAGACCAAGGAGATAGAATTTCCTTGAACCTTGTAATTTAATTTGGATTCTTTGTAGTGACTGGTAATAAAAAAATAGCCAGAACTTTCATGTAGGATTAAGCTGATATTTCCACTGCTCTGAAAAGACTTAGCTAATGTACACATTGCCCACCTGTGTGTTTTCTTGTGCTTGGATTCAAGCCAGAAGCAATAATGCTGAATTACAAGAAAGGGTTTTCGAGAGTTTTACAAGACCCACCAGGATAGAAGATCTTTTCATTTGGAATATGGAGAGGCGCCAAGGAAGTCAGTACTTGGGTTCTGAAACTTGGAGGAAAAGAACCCGAGCTTCTCAGAACTGCTTTGGAACACGTGCAGCTGCCGGGCAGACTGCAAGTGCTGCTTGATAGCATCAAAAAGGAAGACTTTGCTTTTCTGCTCTCTTGTTTCTAACTTCAGCAGCGCTTTGTACCATTGAGTTACACTCCCTTTACTACAGGGAGTCAGCAGTGCCTTTTCCTTCCATGTTGCAAAACCCAGAATGCATTTAAATGCATTCAGCCGAGCTCTTCTCAGTGGTGGCCGGTGACAGGACAAGGGGCAATGGGTGTAAGTTGAAGCCCAGGCAGTTCCATCTCCATGTGAGGAGGAACTTCTTCACTGTGAGGGTGCCAGAGCCCTGGCACAGGCTGCCCAGGG
>JAUBOD010000635.1:1659548-1670754 GCA_032353885.1 Nothura maculosa | reverse complement strand
ATAAAATTGGAACAGGAATCTCAAATGAAATAAATCATGTCTTGACATCCTTAGTGGAGCCACTTGCTGTGCAGTTAAGTTTGCTTAATAAGGTACTTTCTTATCATTTTGAGTAAACATTTATAAATAGGCTTGAAACACTTCTTATAAATTACACCAATCTGAAATGAAAGTAATCTGTGTTTCAAATGTGACGTTGCTCTGGGTCTGAGTTTTGTCTTTTGCCTTGACTGCGACACCTAAAGGAGGTTGGTTGGAGCTACTTCAGCAATAGAGCCAGGGAAACATTTTCAAGCACTTTACTGTTGTCTCATTTGCATCCTTAAGCTTCAGAGCAAGAAAAATAATACAGAAATCACCTACTAGTACTGAATATAGCCAGCTTCTCTCTGATTTAGTAGTTCTATTACTTTTGTGATTCATGGCTAACTCATACAAAAGAAATTAGGTTAAAAATTACTCTTAGGAGATTAACATTTCATGAATTTAATAAATGCCCTCATGGCTACTCCAAAATCTAATTCTCTAGCCTAAAATGTCACTCCTTTTTTTAGGTAAACGAATTTATTTTAGTTCAGTCGTGCTAGGGGAATATGTTAACCAAAATTCATTTTGAGTGGAGTCATTGCCCTTTCCCCTCACTTTCTTTCTCCTCCTTCTTATAAATCTGAAATACTGGAGTATTAGAATGATGCAGGAAAAAACCTCAATTAGCTGACCTCATGTAGGAGAGAATGACATACCAGCTTACATCATCTGGAATAGAAATGTCAGGTTTTTAGGAATAGCCTATTGGATATACATAGCTAAGTTGATTCATAGCATTATGTATAGCACATGGTCATGATTTAATAAATAAACCGAGTATATGATCATTGTACCTCTCTCTATGGCATAGCATCTTTTTCTTCAGACTTAGCTCAGATTCACAGCGGACTTAGAGCTGGTAAAACTACCTTATTCAATTGTGCTTAGAAAAATCAGATTCTAAATATAACACTATTTTCTCTCTACCTCAATTTCAAACGTATTCATTTTATAGATAGAAACAGGATGTCTATATGTTTATCACCAAATTGATGAGTTTTACTATAAAGGCTTTTCTTCATAAAGCAGCATCAGAAAGATTCTACAACCTGAATTAAGGTTCAGACCAAAAAAACAGACAACGGTGGAAGTCTGAGTTAAGTGTGATGAAGTTCTGCTCCTTCCTTCACCAGCCCAGTATCATTTTGGTCTTGGCAGTTCTGAGCAGCTGAAGCCTAGGGCAGATTGGGTTGCAGAAAAGGAGGATTCCCCCATTTTGGGAGCCATGATGTGTGTGTCAGCTCTCAGGAAGCCTAATGGATCATTTATGAGAGAGACCAAGCAGCAGCTACTGCTTCCTTCTGAGGGCAGTTGTGGTAAAAGCAGTCATGATATATTTTTTTCCACTACAATGGAACAATTGAAAAAAGGAGAGAACATGTTTGCAAGGCCCATGTTTTTGGGAGGACTGGGAGAATGGGTAGATTTCTGTCCAGTCTAAGGAGACAGATGAGTCTAGGCTGGAGCTGAACCTGGATCAGAAATCTTCATTCATGGCTGAATGGTTACTTGAAAGATTAGGGTCAATTAGAGGATTCTCAGTGTCAAGAACTGGCATCTGCAGGGCCTCATTCCTACTTTCCAGACCTGGTTTTCCTGGAAGCTCTTTTGAGTCTGGAGGGAGACACAGGACCCCTTCCTGAAGTCTGGACATGTTGCTTTAGCATCTGCATTTTTCAAGTTCAGCTATTAAATAAAAAACGGAGGGAGAGTGGGGAACAGAGCAGAAGAAATGTTCTTCATTTGAAATGAAGAGCTTTTTGTGGTAATTCCTTGCACAAAGACTTCTGTTGTTTAGGGAGATTTACTTGTCCATAGCAGATATATTGAATTTCAGAAATCCCCTCCCATCTCTATATGAATCTTTGAGCTGCTGTCTCATGTGCCTTCAAAATTTGTCTCTATTATGATGCCTGGAAGACATGGCCAATGCCTAGTTAATTGGCAGGTGAGGATCCCTTATTATTATTGATTTATCTTCTGTAAACCTGAGAATGTGGTATGTTTTCATAATGGCATGCTTTTGCTGTTATTCTCATGTCTATGCACTTGTGTCTGCTGTTTGTTTAAAATCATTGACTTCTCTTTGTATTGATGCAGAATAAATTATCTGAGGCAGAGAGGCTGCTTTCTCGCTTCATTCAAGTGCAAATACAGCAATTGTCTTCTGATCCTCACTGAGACAATCACATCTAGGAATTGAGGAAAAAATAAAGATCTGTGTTCTTGTTGAGGTTTAGTCTGAAATATTCTAGATTGATCTGTCAAGATCAAATTCATATGGCAAGTTTTTTGACCTATAGCCCTGTCCAAAATGAAAACACATGTTGTTCCATTCCAGGAATTTTTCAGTTAATTTGCCAGAAGTTTCCATGTTTATGTTTAGTATTTTTCATGGGCTAGAGATTAGTTGAGTAATTAGTTGTTGCTAAGGATGTCTTAAAAAAAGGTCTTGCATTTTCCATAATTTAGTAACAGAAGCTCAATGCAGAACATGCACCCAGGGAATTATACTCATTCTAAAATACAACCAAAGGTATCTTAGATATTTTAAAAGCTGTAAACTTTCAGCCTTTGTGCTGGATAAACCAGAAGTGTTTTTAAAATGCTCAGATAGATAGGATATTTTTTTTCCAGAATTAACATGATGGCATAATCCTAACATGCTTTGACGATGGTGCTTCACTGCGAGCTAACATTACACCTAACCAAAGAAGGTTAGACCTAAGGGAAGTCTTCCATGGGAAAGAAAATATTCTCGCTTTTCAGAAATCCTCAACTGGATCATCCTGGAGAGGGGAAGCAAAGACGGTGACAGACAGGCAGCTGTGAGCAACCTTGCTGCATCCCAGCTCTGTGCCACCAGCTCCAACACTTTGCTCCCTGGTGGGTCTGTGCAAGAGTCCAGAAGACCTAGAGAGCCCTTGTCAATGTAACAATCAAGTTTGAACTTAATTCCATTTTTATAATTCAATTTTATAATTCGGTGAGCTTTAGCTGAGCTTTAATGTTAGGCCATTCAAGTGCAGTCAGCATGTTCCTTGGCATGTGTGAGCACCCCTAAAACACATAATGGTGAAAGAACCAAAAAGAAAACATTTCTAAACCTATGTAACTTCAGAAACCCTGAAACTGCAACTCTTGGATTCTCTCTTGAAAATATATGTTGTAAACTTCTGCTTAATGAAAAACAGGAGGAAAATTAAGTGGCCTGAGATTGCAGTTGAGATAGTCAATAACTTGGCTTCACTGTTCAGTGAATGCACTTTAAATCAGTCTATTTTTAATCAAGGATTTCAGTAAACTTGATTGTTACTTTCTAGAATTTGTTTCTTGAATTATTTTTGTTGATTTAACTCTTTATGTAATTTATAACTAATTCCTTGCTGTGATGAGATCCTTGATTCCATCTCAGATTTGGCAGCACCATTGATTTATTTTTGGTTTAAATTAATGTTAGTCATAATTAAGCTTTGGTACTATTTTTTTTCTTTTTTAAATTTTTGTTTCAATAGTTTTATTCACATGATAACACAAGAAATGAAAGAAATGAAATCACATTTCCTTCAACAAGTAATGTGGATCTTAAATCTTCTAAGACTTTGTTAGCCCTTGTTCCTTACACGAGATAATATCATTGCAAGGATTATATTGGCTTTAAGCTTGACATTTGAGCCCTTCTCAGAAAGATTCAGGCATCCTGTTTCAGCTGAGCTGGAGTGTGTGGAAGGGCACACAAGAATTACCCTGGTGATGTGATTGTACAACAGATTTCTACGTGCCTTTTTTGGCAGCTGGTAAGAGCATTCCTTCTGCTGCAATTCCTTCTGCCTCTATTTTAAGTTAGGTTTGATCTTATTAACTGATTGCCATCCATCCTTTCAATATGTCATAAAATAGAAAGGAATCAGAATGCTAGTTGCATTCTAGCATTAGAGGCATTTTATTCACATTTCAAAAAAAAGTGTGTTTTTATTATTTTGCATTTGGTAGAACAGATGGGGTTTAATATCTGGCTTCTGTTCCAAAACTGTATGGAGAGGCAGGAATGTGCCATGGAGGAGGTTGACTGAGTGGAGTTTCTGTTTTTTATTGAGATTTACCATAGATGAACTAAATAAATATTATTCCTCATGTGGTTTCCTTCCAGCTTTTGATAGAGGGAACAAGAGCTGGGAGATGCTTGAAGGGGAGGGGCCGGAATTTTGCTGTGTTTGGAGCCGCAGCAAAGGAAAAGCTGACCAGCTCAGAGAGATGTCAGCTCTCCACAGCAAAAATAACAGAGACTGGGCTCCAGGGAGGGTTTAAACATCCTCATTAACCTTTGTTTTTGCTCTTGGATGGTCTCTGGCCTGACTCCGGCTTGCTTTGCCCAAATCAGACTGCAGCTATGGACAGCCAAGCTGTTTGAAGAGACTTGCATCATTTCATGCTTGCATTTTTGGCAGGCTTTTCCTCAGGAGATGACAGATATTATGGATGATACAATCTCCCCAGCTTTCCTTCCATTTCCCTTGGTTATTAATGAGATGGAGATGGAAAAGCTCCCAGTTGCTTTCGTCTAAGCTTTGTCTGCTTCATGCGAGGCTCAGTGTAAGGAAAAACAACATCATGAAGCTGCTCAGGCTGTTTAGCTGTGTACATTAGCAAAGACAACGTGGACCATGGCTCAGATCTTGCAGTGTTCCTTCTTTCTTTCCAAGTAAATACATTTCCTGCTTCTGTCACAGCTTTGAATAGATCATTTTACTGCTACCAAGCACCTCTTTTGCATTTTGATACCTTAATCTTGTTCTAATTCATCCTCCATCACCAATAGTGCTTTGTTTTCATGCCTGTTTTAGCCAGTCATTCCACTCCATTGGCTGGGTGTTAAGGTTCTTATTCAAAAGACAGGAACAACTTGCACATCCTACTCATTTTAATCAAAAAGTATTTAATCTCTTCCAGGCCAGAGGATGCCAGGCTTTTCCTAGAAAACACTCCCATTCTCTTTGTTACCCATCAGGAGCGCTTGCTTGAATAGAGTCAGAGAATTTTGCAGGTGTCTTCTAAATAATATCTGCTTTTCCAAAGTAGGTTTAATATTCTTGAATATTAAAGATATGTTTTATCTTTTAGCTGGCAAGTTTTCTCAGCTGACCAGAAATCCTGAAGAAAAAACAGAAAGGCCAGTGCAAAAGCTGCCAGGGAGCAAACAACACTGCCTTTTAAAAGCAGTTAATTATTTTTCCAGAGCCCGTTTAAATCTAGAGTTTATTCTGGCTCACAGAGTGACCAATTTCTAAAGGCCTTTCATTAGGCAAGCCCAGGAGACGCTGAATTCCTTCTCAAACTGGCGACCATGGAAGAAAGCTTTGTCTGCTCCCGTGATTGATCTGCAGCGCGGTGCTGTTATTACCCGGCCTGGCTGAACGTGCACAGTTCAAGGCAGGGTTATTCCCTGATAAGAAAGAAATTCCCGCAGGGAGGATGTGTGAATATTTATGTCTGCTCTTTCCTTACACATGCTGCTCAAGATTGACTGTGGTTCAAAAACAACCTGACACCTGCAGTATCTGCTTTTTTCAATAGGGCATGTTTATAAATGTGCTAATTTCTAACGCCTTGGAAGAGCTCTAGCCTTTGCCATCTCCTTTGGCATCTTCTTAGGAGTCTCGCTTAAAAATTAACTGAACCAATGTTTTATCGTCTACTGCTTTATTATTTTTGATATTGAAAGCCATAATTGCAGCATAACCTGCTCCGTGTTCTTTCACTTGGCTGCAGTTTACACATGCCTGCAAATCACCTCTTAAATTTCTGCCCATACAGCTGAACCAGCTTCTCAGTTTTCATCCATTTTTTTTCCCCTCCCCTGATCAGATGAAGGGCAGGGCGGTTGTGAAGACATCGGCTCTTGGAATGTCATTTCTCCCTGGTGCTCTCTGCATTTCCAACATCCCTGCTCTGGAACTGGGCCTGCAACTTCTGTCCCGTTTTGGAGAGTCCCGGGTGCTTGATGCTGCCCCGGGGAACAAGCAGGGCAGCATGTTGGGAGGGAGGCCACACAAAACACAGCTCTTCCTTGCAAACATGTTGTCTCCTCATCCTTCCCCCCACAATTATGTCACCTAATGCATCCATCACGATGCTCTTAATTGGTTAATTAACTTATCCATTGAGTGTGAACTCAGGTGCTGGCAGAATTATGAATCCTCCTCATGCTATGCAACTTTTAGAGCCATGTCCCACTGTTTCCCTCTTCCAGTCCCAGTGTTGCACCGTGTAGCCCATCATTAGACCTTTGACAAATTACATGTGTCCCTTAGCCTAGTGTCTCGTTGCCCATCCATCATATTTTCACATTCCCTATTACTTCTGTAACACAGCTAGCATATTTAGACTTTATATTTTTGAGGCTTGCACCAGATTATCCACCTTGATAAAGCAAATGCTCAGTGGCTTAAATGTTTTAAGAGATTTTTTCCTTTTCTTTCCTTCTTTTCTAAGGAACTTTGTATAGCCATTAATTCATTAGGTACTTAATTAACTGAACACATGAGCTAATTCATTTTTAGAAGAGAAGAAATATTGTTAGATCTTTTAAGGTGCTGAGGACATTTTACTGCTGTGGGACCACTCCATAGGAATCTACACGCTCGCCTTTTCCTCCCTGCTGTGAGATGAAGAGTCTAGGGGAAAAAAGTTCTGTTGCTCTGATACCTAAATTTACAAAGTACAAAAACGTCAATGCAAAAAGATTCCTAAACAGACACACAACAGGTTGAGGGCTTTTTTTTTTCCGTTTGTATATCAAAATATATACATAGACATGCTGGAATCTGTGGGTTTTATATATACATATATATATACATATATATATACATATATATATATATATATATATATATATACAAGCACACACTCGTTCATTGTATTGATCCTGGAGAAAAGCTTTAGCAGCAAGATACGTTTTATTCTATGGGATGAATTCAGGCTGCAATGGGAAGCTGAGATCTTTTCCTGGGGAGGGATGGGTGGTTGTGCTCTGCTCTTGGTGCAGATCAGTCTTGCAGGCGGGGCTGGAGACTCAGGCTTAGAGCCTTTCTTTGCTGCTGACCTGAGGAGACAGTGATTTTAAAGAATTCTCTCATAGCATAAAGGCAAATAATTACCCCATTCCTCACCCTGAATTATGTTTTGTTTTTTCACATTGCTTTGACATACTTTGCTGGATTTTCTATATATTTTCCATATTCTGAACTTTTCCATCTTCATGGAACTAACTTTAAAATAATGAAGAGAGTGCTTCGAGTTCCATTTTTTTTTTTTTTGGCATCTTCATTTGTTAATTTGGAGGTTTCTAACTTGAGGTTTTTTTTGTCTGGCTTTGGATATGCAGTTAGGAAAGGACTTGTTTCTGAAGAGAGTGGAGCTATAAGGTCGTGACATCCAGCATGTTAAATAACATAATGAACTCAAAGAGTGTTACAACTGTACAGATTTCTGAGTACTCAGACATTTCTTCTCCATATTTATAGTTTCACTACAGTAAAAAGGCTAACGTGAATTAAAACAATGAGCAAAGTGTAGCTAATTACAACTAGCCTGAATATTAGACTCTGCAAGTAATTTGAATAGATGGTAACTCCAATTTATTAATAATTAACAGTGGAACCAAAGCTATTTTAAATTCAAAATAGCATTTTTTTATCTTACAATAATGACACTGTTGGATATAAAGCATCTGGTAAAAATAAACCAATTCACAGCAGTGCTTTTACATTTCCAGGCAGACCCAGAACTTCCAGGACACAACGCTGCCAGAACTGCTTCTTTTTTATTTTTCCTTCAGAAAAAATATTTTGGCATCCATGACCACAATCCTGTCAGGAGATGTCCTCAGCTGTCTCCTGAATCTGTGCAGAGTCCTGCGGTCACCAATGGATCTCTATGTTCATGCAGGAGGTGGTTTGCAGAGGTTACAGAGCAGGAGGGACTTTCCTTCTACTGGGAAATGTTGCTTTTCTTGTTCCACTTTTCCTTGTAGCTCTTGTGAAAGGATATAAAAGAAGGATATAGGTAGTTGGAGAACTTATTTTTAATGAAAACCTGTGAATAAAATACTTGCAAACATTTGCCAAAAATATATTTGGCTTTTTCCAAGTGGTTATATTGATGGGTGTGCTCAGGAACCTGAAATCACAAAAATGGAAGAAAACGGCAATTAGGACACAAATGTTGGGGTTTTTTTTGTTTGTTTATTTTGAATGTATGTGTATATGTAGATGAGAATGTAATTCTAGAACATGATTTATTTAGTGAAAAGAAAATAAATGTTAAAAAGTTTTGGCATGCAAGAATATGCCTCTCTGACTAAATCTTGAACAAAAAGCCCATTTTTAGGGCTTCATGCTCACGTTGGGTTGGAAGCAGGATAGATCCCATAAGCTGGTAAGGCCACTTAGTACATTTACAACTAGAAGCTGTGTGTTAAGCCCCCAGAATAATAATTTCGCACAAAAAATCACCTCTATAATGTTGTAAATTAATGTTAATTCTTCTGCCACTCTGAACGGAGCGTTTTTGGTGCTGGGACGGGAAATGTGTGGCTACACCCGGGCACAGGCCCTTGGGAAGGAGTTTCCCTGGAGCACCACTGCCGCATCTCTGGAGAATCCCCATGGACAAAAATGGAAAGGCAGAGAAGTGTGGTGAGTTCAGAGTACACTACAGCCATTCCAGGCTGCTGAAAAGAGGTGTTAGTAGTTCATATTCCCTATTTTTGTGCTGCAATAAAAGATAAGTGTATGGGCCCCAGGTAAATCTGAAACCGCTCTAACAGGAGAGGCAGGAAGGAGCCTTTCCTCCTGTTTCCGCTGCCTTGCAGAAACGGCCCTACTGCTTGAGCTGCCTTTGAGGGGAAGCCCTGGCTGGAGGTGGCCACCCTGCACATCCCTAACCCTGCAGAGGCGGCTGGAGAGGCTGGTGTTCAGGTACCACATACATCCTAATGCACGTGGCTCAGGCAGGCCGCACCGCGTGGGCCGCCTCATGCAGCCGGCCTTGCATGGGAGGAGTGAAATTCCTATGGCACAAGAAAAATCGTGTCCTTTAGGCCAAGGGCTGCTCCCGGGCCTGTGACCTTCAGCTGCTTGGCACCGCAGCCGCAGGATTCCTCGTTATTTGTTTATTTTGGGTGCACTGGGAACTTCTTTCTGGGCTGATGGAGGTTCTGTTTATCCAGGACACGGCGCTGCATTTTCTGGGATGTGCCCATATACAATTTTTGTTTGTTATTTTTAATTCACAAGGCAAGAATCACTTTCCTATGGCAAAGAAAGTGTCATAAAACAGCTTTGTGAAACAGCTTTGTATTGTATATTTTCAGTAGAGGAACAAAACCACAATTTAAGTCCATTCTATAATTATGTAATGTATATTAAGCTCTTCATTACATGCACCAGACAGCTTCTGAGATTTCGTGGAAAGAATTTGGGTTTGTGTTTGTAAGCACAAGTATATACTTTAGGAACTTTTTTTATTGAATTTAAAGCCAGGGATATAAGATTCCATTCTGAGTTTTCCATATATGTAATAAAAAGTCATACATAAAGTGAAACTGTCTGCCTCTTGGGCAGAAAAGCTAAGCAGCAATCACACATCTACCCAGCATAGAAATAAAATGGCCTTGAAGGGTTTTGACTGCACCTCTTCTCTCTTCTCCTCCTGTTTCAGCTTCTAGGCTTCTGGATTTACAACAGCGGGAGCTGGAAGTGCCGCTCGTGGGGCAGAAGATGGATACAAACAATGAACCTCATCTCAGGGTAGTTATTCACACAGACATTAACTGCAGTAAGTAGTATCATTGGTTGAAAATAAATATATTGACTTCATGGACTATTGCACAAATAAAACCCTCGCAAGCAGCCCCAAGCCATGCTGGCAGGTCTCGTTGAAGGCTCACCTCCATGGTTATAATATTTTTTAAGCCTAATATTTGCAAAATGTTGTACATAAATCCATTTCTGTCTTTTCCTCCATGAGTTAAATAATCTACACTACCAGTTAGTTGAAGCTGCGTGTTAAAACCCTGGAGATTCCTGTGGGGATGTTTTTTAAGCTGGAGCAGATTCAAAACCACCTTAGGACAGGCTGATCAAACTGTGAAATCCCAGGCTAATCTGAAAGCCTAAAGACTTAGAATTTACTTTGCTCCCTTTCAGTGGGCTTGTTTATTTGGTTTTATTTTTAAATATGTGCATCTGACGCTCTGGGCTTAGGTACAAGAATTTGCAAAGGATTAGGACTGCTGCTTGGATACCATAGTGATAAGGGTGCTGTGACTGCGTGCCGGGACAGATCCACCCACCCGCACTAGGATGTGCTTGTTTTCCATTAGTCCTCAGTCAGTTTTGCAGAGAAGGCTCAGGAAAAAAAAATGCAGGGCTGGAAAGTGTACAAGGTTTCACCCAGGACTAAAATGGACAGAGAGGTTACAAAGAAGAGGATTTGCTTCGAGCACGGCCCGTCCAACCTCGGCTCTTGCCCACAGCAAGGAACAGCCTTTCTGTCCCTTGGCACTGGGCTGGAGCAGCTGGTCCTTGCAGTGGCACAAGCAGCTTGACGGCTGAGGTGGCTCCAGAGGCCACATGCAGCTCCAGGGGGCAAGGCAGGGCCTGCTGGGCCCCCTAAGGAAGCCTGTGCAGGTCGTGGGCAACCTTCCTTTCCTTCCTTTCCTTCCTTTCCTTCCTTTCCTTCCTTTCCTCCCTTTCCTTCTCTTCCTCCCTTTCCTTCCTTTCCTTCCTTCTTTCCTTCCTTCCTTCCTCTCTCCCTCCCTTTCCCTCGATCTTTTTTTACTTTGTTTTCCTCTTTCTCTCTCTTTCTTTTCCACCTGAACCACCCTCTTTCCTATCTGGGTATGCTCAGCTGTTTCATTTCAGCTCTCTCTTGAAAACAAAGCAAAGCCAAACACAGTTTCACAGTTTCTCTGCGTTCTTCTTTTGCGACTAAAGGCTAAGAGAATGGTTGTCTGTGGGATGTGTCTGAGAGATGGAAATAGAAGGTGCCTTAGGTTTTTGAGGGAGAGAGCACATAAATCCTGAAGGCTCCTTCCAAAGCCTTCACCTTTGAGCCC
>JAUBOD010000635.1:1640344-1651718 GCA_032353885.1 Nothura maculosa | reverse complement strand
CTGGAATAGTGTAGCATTTCCTGTTTACAGCAAACAAGTATCTGATTCTCAATTGTGATTTGTATTAATTATCCTGCCTATCACATGGAAATTTCCACTTGACTTCTACCATGAACCATCAAGATATCTTGAAATAACACTTTTTAGAAACTCACCCAATCTAACTTTGAATGTTAAATGGCAGCAGTCCTCCTGGCTCTGAAGCAAAAGGACTTGCGTTGGTCTGGGACTTCAAAGAACTTCGATTTTCTTTCATGAAGCTCCTTGGGGAAGATAAAGATTACTTAAAGTGAAGTGTACAGACTGTACACTGAAAAGACGTGAAAGGTGAAGTCAAGAAATCATCCTCAAAATGCTGTTGAAATTAGATATGAAACACAGTCGTCAAGTTACTCTCTTCTTCTTATGTCCTTCAGATGTTGAAGGAGGAATGCAACTTTCATTCCCCATCAATTATTTCTTTTTTTCTCCTGTAGCTTTGAGCATTGTTAGGTATGATTTACAATATGCTATATGCTGTTATATAAAAAGTTGCAAGTCTGCTGAGAAAGATCACATAAATATAGTAACTGTATTCCCTTTTCTGAAATAAATAGTAAAAGGGAAGAATGCACATTCACAAAATGGGTTAGAATATGGTTTCAGTAGCACGCTAATATCCAAATATGTTAATTTGGCTTATATGTTACTTGCATTCCATAAAAACTTTGCTTTCATAACTTCTATCTTTTTAAGCTTAAAGGAAGAGCTGATCTATATTTTTTTCTTATTAACTTAGCCCCTTTTCCTTATTTTGGCTTCTAAGGTACCTGAAGAGTGCTTTTTGCAGGGAAGAAGTGCAATAATAACTAACTCAATGGTTGCAGTAAAGCTCCAGAGATATCACTTGCTTTGTCTTTTGGCTGGATTTGGGAAAGTTGCTGTGCATAGAAGAGCGTAAATTACTTTTTCATTTAATAGCCAAACCAAATAGGAAGTCCCAGTCTTCCTTTCAGTGCAGTATTGATGCCAGTAAAAAAATACTGTGTTACAAAACAAGTCTTACTTTGATTATGCAATGCCCCTGATTTATATATTCTAAATAATTTATGCAGATTTTCTTAAAATTACCATAGAAATGAATTAATTCTAGATACCAAAACAGTTGTGAATATTAGCTTCTTGCGAAATAATCTTCTTCAAACTAAGGATTCTCCTGCTAGTGAAAAGTATCATGTTGATAATTGTGGACTCTTCCATAGTTCCCTATCTATAAGCTAAATCCTGGTAGCGCAACGATCCATTATCTGCCTTAGAGTGGTCTGGCTGCTGAGTTCTTACCAAACAACTTCTTTGCAGTCAGAAAGAACTGTATTGACTATGCAATATTGTGAAATACTGAGGAGTTTCGTGACATACTGAGTATTTTCCAACTTTACATGAAGAAAACGTTAAGAATAGTTCTTCCTTTGTTTTAAAGCTGCTAGTTTATGTGCTTGTGCAAAAATTCTGTAAGGTAGATTCACTATTTTTGAGAAAATACATTAATAATTGTTATAATAAGTATAATTACTATTATAAATAATAATTATTAATATATAATTTCCTTTTTCTGCTTGAAATTTATTATTGTGCATGGCCATAATCTAAAGGAGACAGTGATAGAGTTGCAGCTCATTGTGCTCTACAGAAGAGATCAAAGGATGTTTTTTTTTTCTCCAAGAAGTTCTCAATGCAACTGTTAAAAATCATTAGTCCTGGGTAGGTGAGGATGAAGAGATGAGAGGCTCTGGATCAACCCAGAATGATTTTTTCAAGAAATCTGGGGAAATGTCCAGCAGTAATTGCCTTTCGCATGTGCTGGGATGAGCAGGGTCTGAAAAGTCAAAAGGCAGATCAAAATACAATGCTAAAAATACACACACACTCACTAATATAAAATTAATCTCATGATTTGAGAGGGGTTTAAGCAGGATTTAAATCCTGGCACAGAGTATTTAAAATCCATATATATGATAAGGACCACAAGTTTCCACAAAGAATTATGGATAGACTTCAAACAGATATCTTGCAACTGCATAATGCACAATGATCTTTGTTATATGAAATCATTCTCCAGATAATCTTTAATAAGGCTGCATTGAAGGAAGTGAAAGAGGACTCTGCAAAACATTTAATCTCATTTAAACACAGGTTTAGGGAAAAATGCTATTAATATTTGAATGCTCTTTATTAGTATTCAATAGTTGATTGTACTCTAACAACCATTCATTGTAGATATTTGAAGTAATCTTATGTAAAACATAGGGAACATACCAATGTGTTACTGTTTCTGAACAGTGACTTATTGTTTACATAAATAGCATTTCTACCTCAATCATAGGGGAGAATACTTTTTGTAAAAATTATTTTAAGAATGCAAGGACAGAAACTTTGTCATTTTTCTCTGTGTTACCAGGGAAGCAGCTTACTAATTCAAGTAGGGAAAAAAGAAAAAAAAAAATATGTGAAAATAAGCTTTCACTGATCTATATATAGACTGCCAACCTATTTAGCTTAATCTCTGAGAGTTAGTGAAATAGTAGCATCAAAAGAAATCAATGATATATTCCCACGAGCAGTTGATTTTATTTGCTGTAATTAAGGTTCTTATTATCTAACAAGTTAGGTAATATGGATAGGTTAACCTGCTCTTTATTTTGTACATGCATATTGACTAACACAGCAAATTCAGCAAATAGCCCTATGGTTATGATGATCATATTTTAATTTTTAACTATTTCTCTCAGGCAGGAGACTCACTTATAACTGTGCTCCACTAGGTCTGCAATTTACTTGCTCATGAAAACATTATATAATGATTCTCTAATTTCCCATGATTTGATGTCTAGCCTAGGTTGGCTGTTTACATTCAGCCCAGCTGCAATTTCTCTTGAATGTAGGAAATACAGAAACGGAGACCATTCAGCACTGCAGTCTGCACAGCAAACCATTTTTTTCCATGGACGATCCTTAAAAACAAACAAACAAACAAAAAACAGAATAAATTTTCTGAAGAAGCTAAACTGCCAAGTCTGTCTGACTGCTTTCTAGTGCCAAAATGTCCACAACTTATTAATAATATGTGAGTTATATCTTAATTTACTGTTATGTTTATGTGTTAGAGTTTGGACAAGGTTTCTGCAACAAGCTTTCCTATTATTTATTCTCTAATAGTACATCTTAGAGCCTATATTCATTTTTAACAAATTTGAGCTATTATTAGAATATAAATATTCACTGAGAGCTGTCAATAACCAGCATATCAATTCATAGGATCCTTTCAACTGTTCCATCCATATTGTGAATTCTCTGTTAGAGTTCCCACACTAGAAGCATGATGTTTCCACTTCTTTTTTGGATATTATATGACAAACTACTTCTTTGTCCACTGCCATACATTCAGGTTGCATTTTCATTGTATTTTATATATAAAATAACAGTGAATTTCCAAGTAGATGTACGTTTTAATATTCACACAGAAAATGCAGGCCTCTCTAATATAATCTCTCTCATGATTAACGTAATCTTTTAAAATTAAGCATAATTTCTAAATGTTAGTAAAAGAAAAACATCAGAAAACAAAATAGGAAATAGTATCTATGTAAATCCATAGACTAGTCTTAATAGTTAGCTGTGAAAACCCTTCATATTTGACAGCAAATAAACATAATTCTCTGTGTCCTTAAAGCAATCTGCATTTCACTATGCGTTTCAGTTAACACTAGGCTCTGCTCCTGCCTGATGCACAACTGCTGGGCTGGAGCAGTGAGAGCTTCCTGCTGCTCCTGCCCCTCTGGGCTGCCCTTCCCTATTAGCAGCATCTCGGTGCAGAGACCAAGCAGGCACCTGAGAGCAGCAGACACCTGATTTCCTACAGCGAGGCCTCCCCGCAGCCCGGGCCTGTTTGACGGTGGCACCTGCTCTGTGATCATACAATTAGGAGGCTGCGTGGCTTCGTGTTGCTCCTGGTGGGTTGCTGAGCTGACAGGGATTGCCACAGGCCCCAGAAGACACCAAAGTGCTTTTAAATGGAGGCAGCAGGTCGGCTCAGAGCGTGCAAAGCCCAGCTGAGCTAGGCAGAGGTAAATGCAGACTCTTTCAAGATGCTAAATCTCATCTATTTTCCTTCACTTCACGCACTGCTATATGCCAGGATGGAAGATGGCTTGTTTACTCCTTAGAGATCTGCACATCACCAAAGCAAACTGGGCCCAAGCTCTGCCAGGGACCAGTAGAGCTTTGGGCAGGTGACCTGGCTTCCCAGCGCCTCCTCTTCCCCAGATCTCCTGTCTTCATCTTAGCTATTTCTGCTGCAAAACCTTTGAGGTGAGATGTTAACTCTGATGTTTGGAAGTGCTCAGCATAGTGGGCCTAAGGCTTTTTGATCAGAATTTCTAATTTTTTTTTTTTTCAAATCTGTGTTCCACTGACCTTTGAGGATTTGAGGATTATTTCTAAGGAGATAGTAGCAAGAATATAAGAAAAACAAACTTACTGGGAAAAGGTTTCATTCAATTTTCATGTATAAGCAGCTCCACTGGTGTCCATAAACCAAAAAAAAAACAAAAAAAAAAACCCCAAAACCACTCCTTTTTAGAAGCTAGTTAGTGTATATAGGTGACAGAAATAAGGAATTCATTCTCTTTACACTGTGATGTTACTTAATACAGAGTATGCATCTATATATTCTGTTATATGTGCATAAATAGAAATAAATCTGTCATATACGAACATGAATGAGTGCTTGCCAAGAGCATGAGCTCAGCCTGTACCACACTGGCTCCCTAGGGGCAAGTTGCTTTCCTTATGTTCTCTTTCCCAAGCATTTTTTCAAAGCTTCAAGAGGGGCATTGCAAAAAGGCCCTTTTTGGCTGCAGAGCTGCCAGACCTCAGGCAGTCGGGGCAGCTACAGCGCTCAGGGGGCAGCTTTGCCTCCGACTCCTACTTGCTGCCCTCTGCCCAGGCTTGGGAATCCTTTGGATTTCGGTTATTCGCTGCGGAGGTGATTATAAAGGCTGCCTGTTTCTCGCTCCGATCTCCTGCTTCCATCTGACACGTAAGATTTGTGTGTGCTGAGTCGGCTTTTCTATCCGCAGCGGATTAGGCGGCTGACGTGGAGTTGCTCTGCCGCGGGCTCGTGTGCAGTAGCTCGTGTAGGTTGCTCTGAACAAGGTTCCCAGCCTTTTCTCAGCTCTCAGGGAAGTGAATGTATCCACTGCCTCATAGGAATGAACTGCCCTCCCTCCTGATCTTCCCCTGCCCGTGTCCCTCCAGAAGTGAGGTCAGAAGCAGAACAGTAGCATTTGGACCGACCTCGCCAACACAGATCCTGCAGAGGCCTCCTGCTGCCGTTCTGGACCTTCCTTGTAAAGCATCTGAGCCTACCTCCTTGGCGGGAAACCCCTGTCATATTTTATTTGCTACTTGGAAAACAGCATGAAAAAAGACATTCATAATATAAGACAATATATTTGTAGCGGATCCCCAGCACTCTTGTTTCCATGCACATTGATGTATGTTCACCTTGGCGGATGCAAATGACTTGAGCCTTGAAGCTAGTTTGTTCTGCAGCTCGTAGCCAGGCATCAGGCATCCCTTCCGCAGGCTCCAGGCACCTCTGCTCCCGTTTCCCGAACCCTCCTGTGCTCTTTCGTGCTGCCGTTAGCATTTCCACATCTGTCCTGCAACTTGAAGTTGAAAGGTCCCCCACTCAGCAAGCCTGAAGAAACTGCCTGGCTTTCAACTGTGGAAAAATAATTCCCTTCATGAGATTGATCATTCCAGCTAACTGAGCAAGCAGTGCATTTGTTTTAAGAATGTATTTGTGGAAAAAGCTACTTTCTGCTGGCCATGCTAATGGGAGCAGGCATCGACTGTCTGAGGGCTCCCCTTGCTAACCTTGGCCAGGTAGAAAGTTCGTGTGTAGTTCCAGGTGTCACACACTGCTTTGCTTCAGGCTCAATCCGCAGATTTGCTATTTTTAGACCTCGAAAATCACTTCCAGTGGAAAAATAAAACTGTTACAGACAGGTGAGCTGAAGGTTGTTTATGGCTCATTCCACATATGCAACAATGCACATAACGCTGTTGACAGCGGGTAAGGGGCACTGGGCTGTGCACAGCGCTGTTGTTGAGCCCTCCTTGCCCTGCCAACCCTGCGCCGTGCAGCGGGCTGCTCGCTCCAGCCAGCCTCGCAGGTAGCTGCTACTCCTTCTACAGGAACATCTTTCTTTTACGCTATGGATGGAAGGGAGCACATGATTACGCTTGAGCTTTAACATATGGGTTCTCAGAAATACCTTCAAGCAATCCGTTGGCTAAGTTTCATACGTGACTCTTGCGTCAACCTGTGGATTACCAAAGTGTATTAAGTGAATGTGTTCTCCCATGCTGTAAAGCATTAGTCACCAATTATTAGCATTAGTCACCAATTATTACCAATTGTTAGCATTAGCCAACAATTCAGCATTAGTCACTCCCAGTAGACAGCGATCTGAGGGACATACCTTAGGACTCAGATTCAGTAAGGGAATTAGAGGTCTGAACTGGTATTTGGCTACACATTGAGTTCTCTAAACACAGGTCTTAGAGATCCCTTTCCCAAAGCTATGCTTTCTCCTAGCAGTGGGGCAGAGCTGCCCTCTTTTTGGGACTCGGTGCCTGGATCCGTGTCCTCCTGCCCAGCTGCCCAGGCCATGGCTCTCCATGTAGCTCCTCCCCTGGCAAGGGCTGTGTGTTAAGGGCAGGGGGTGATGAGGACCTTGTGGGTTTGGGAGTGAAGAGGCTGCCTCACTGCCCCTGCACTGGGCTGAGGCTGCTCATGAATTTCCTCATTGCAGTAGAGCCTCAAAGAGCTCTTCACAGCTATTGTCCAGCTTGCTTGATTGATACCATCTTCCAAAATAGATGGATCTTTTCTAGAATATGAAAAGTCATCTGGGTGCTTTGCAGATGAGGTTTAGCCTTCTTCTCCGCCTGCTCTATTTGAGGCAGTGCCTGCTATACTGTATATCGCTGCCGGGCAAGTTGCACTAATTGCGACAGCCAGAATGTTTACCAGAAATCAATGCAGAAGGAAACAGCAGCTGAAATAAAAACAAAGGAGCCTTGACAAAAAGAGTCCCTTAGTAGCTGAAGTCAACTGAAAAAATAACTAATTACTTCTTGTATAGGAAGGGTTTTTGTTTACATGCTGTTTATTCTTTGCTATGAGCTTAAAGAGTTTTAAGAACACTGAGCCTGAGCAAGCAGTCAGTTTTCCACACTCTCCGGCTCTGGGGTCCTCAAAATGTGGGCGTTGGATGAAATACCATTATACAATGAGCCAAATCCTCACCGTCAGAAAGAGTATCGATATCCATGGGCAGGGAGCAGTATGTGTTTGACTTAGAAAAACTCAAAGAAGAAGAATAAAAAAGAAGTTACCCCTTGCTGATGTACAACTGCTCTCGCTGCTTCCTATTTCCTCATGGCAGAACAGTTAGTGAATCATTTAGTTCACCTCCCCCTCAGTGTGCAGCTCTATTTGCAGGTCATTTGTCTGCATGAGACACAATGAGGAAATAGGCTGGACCCAAGTTTTTTCTTCAAGCACTCTGCATAATTTACAATAGCTTTTAAAGACGTCCAAGTTCCTTGATTTACAAAGCTGTGGCTTGGCCCTCCTCCAAGAGTGTATCAAACAAACTCTGAGACCAAAAGCATTTTAGAAAATCTCCCATTTTTTAATGGAGATAAGAATTAATGTTTACACCAAAGCAACAAATCTGATCTAGAAAACACAACCAAAAAGAATACAGACGGCCTTGCATATAAGTGACATTTTACCTCACTATGCCAAGGTATTAGGTCAAATAGAGAAGTAGAAAGAAATGGACTGAAGCATATAAAGCAGATTGAAAACAGAACAAAAGAACTATTAATCATTTTCAAGTAATAGCAGGCCTGGAAATCCTGTTTCCTCTTAATGTGAATTGTGGCTCTGTTTTTAAACATTTACATGTGAAATATTTGGCCGAGGCAGCTGCTGGCCCAGCACGATGGTCCTTAGGCAGGGCCAGGTCTCTCCACTGCCACCTTTGTGCCATTATCGGGTTGTGAAGAGTTCTTTCTTATTTGGCAGACAGACCAACCTTGTAAAATCTGTTTCTATCCACTAAGAACTTACAGAGCAGAAAATCCAATAACTTATTAAGCACAAAACTGAGCTGAGCAAATAAATATCTTGTGAACCTAACCTCTTTTTGCTTGCAGGTTTTCTGCAAACAGATTAAAGCTCTGACACCTTCGCTGCCTGAAATTGAATTAAATTCCAAGTAATTTACGTGAATGGCAGGTTTATACATTCTGTGTGTTCGCATACGTATATATAGAGAGATAGGTATGTATGGCTTGTAGTGAATACCCCATCCTCAGGAGCTCAAACTGGGTCCATGCATCAGATGGGAGGCTTCACTTGGATAAGAACTAGGCTTCTGAATCAGGGGAGAATTTATGTGATGATAAATTATAGACCTTTCAGGAGAAGCCAGTGAATGTTCCTGTCAGTATCTTAGTAGCTAGAGTATTTATGGAACATTTGATTATGTAAGTGACATAGGCTTATTTTAAATGAACACTAAAAGAAAACAAGTGACCACTCAGCATGAGTGTTTCTCCTGCTCCCCTAGCACAGACCTTGTGTACTTTATACTAGTAATGGGAACAGAATGTAATCGGCTTTGAAATCTTGCAGTACTGCCAGTCTTAAGCATCATGAGTTATGTCCCCTTTAGTCAAGGAATTGGCTTAAAATAATACTTTGGAAACTAAATGAGTTTGGAATGCGTTTTTGATCTGCGGTGACACTTGGATGGTGCTTGCATGTTTTTCTCTGGCATCTTGGGGATGAGAAATCTGTGATAATAGCTGAGATTTTCATGTGATGGGATGATCTGAGAAGCACTGATTAAAACTACCACATAGCCTCACATTTATGATAACCCCACCAGAGCTGGCAACACCAGCCTGGTGCAGGTGTTCAGCTTCCCAGGCAAGGAGCAGGGCATAAATATGCAGGTAGGGCCTGAGTTCAGAGCTGCTCAACACCTGCTGCTCCTGCTGATTTCTGTGTGGGTTGTGGGTGTTCTCTACAAATTGTTCTCTAATGTTTCCCTGGAGCTGATGGGTGGTGGTGAGATGGAGAAGAAGTGAAAAAACTGACAGCTTCACATACCTGAAACATAAAATGTTGCTTGAAAAAACTGGCAGCTTCACATACCTGAAACATAAAATGTTGCTTGAGTGGGATGGGGGAAGATGGCAAATAAAAGGATGATTTTTCACATAAGTGTGGATTGAAATGGTAATGATCATGGACAAATAAATATTAGAAGTACTACAGAGAAAGCTGCTAAAACAGTGGAAAAAGAAATCTCTCTCATCCCCCCAAAGTAAAAGAAAATAAAGGGCAGAAGAAGAATGAGGAAAAATGAATTTTAAAGTCCTCCAAATAGTAAGATGGGACCTAAAAATCCCTTTTCAGGTTTATGCAAAGCCTATAAAAGGTGGATACCTAAAATACTGTCAAACGTTCCTTTGACAAATCAGCCATGGGTGATTTGTGCATCCCAGCTGTAAAGCTTTGTAAATAATGAAGTTTTCAATGTGCTTTTAAAAGTCCCTAAGGATGCTGCAGACCTATCAGCTGTCAAAATAGCATTCCCCAGCCTGTGCACAACATAAACAAACGCTCTTGCACTTGCCAAATTAAATTGCACAAGAGGAATCACCAGAGGACAAGTGTAAAAAGAAGGAAGGAAGTGGATCTATAGTATGAGATAGGTATATTTGCTCAATAACAATCCAAACCATACAGAATTTTGTAATGTAGCTTAAAAAAACCCTCCAGAACTTACAGAATCCGCTTGATTTCTGTGTAGTTATAGTAACTGTTACTACCTCCTGCCATTACAGGAATGAAGTAGTTTAAATGCAGGATGCTTCTGAACCTTCTGCTGGTCAAATGGAATAAATGCAAATTATCTCTACTGTTACTGGATTTGGACAACTGAGTTCATTCCCAGATCCAAAAGCAATCACATGTCAAGACTTTCTCAAAGGTGGTATTTTCATTAGGGTTCTTGTGGGCGCTATTATATCAGCCAGCAAAGATTTTTCACTGCCAGAAATGAATGTCTATTCACTTGTAGACTGAGAGAAGTATGAGAAATAGTTAGATGTGAGTGCAGAGTGAGTGCTTTCCTTCCTCCAGATGCTTTACATGCCTATCTGACCCCACTTCCACTCAGACACTGGTAATTAAGGGAAAAGAATAAGCTTTTAGTGCTAAAATTTGTGTTACTGCAGAACCCATATGCTAGAACTCTGTTGCACAAAGTGTGCCAAAAGTACAGGGAATGAGACAACTTCTGTGTGTAGGATATTTCAATCTGAATAGGTTTACAAGAATGCAGAAAACGGGGCAGAAAGAGATAAACTGTCATTTTCAGGGTCAGGGGGAAGCTCAATGGAAAAGCCCATGGTCTACCGAGAGCTAGTCCCAAGTACATTCACTTGGATCACACTGTGCATCTAAAAGAGGATTCAGAGCATCGCTCAAGTGTTAATCCAGACAAAGCCATTCTAGAGAGGTGGATTAATGAGGTATATTGGGAGAACACTGGAATGTTTATTTCTTTCCAATAGGAAAAAGAACTTCTCACTGAGAAAATAGAACACCAATCTGTAATTGCTGTTTTCCTTTTAAGTTTTTTCTTTACTAGCACTGACTGGTGACATAGCAGAAAATTTAAATGAATGTGCTAAAGAATTATTTGATTTTATTTAAGGAAAGGCTTTTCAGGCTAATCCTGTTGGCTGCTGGTCTGAAGATTTTGATATTTCTTATAAGTTACATATTCATTAGGTAGATATGTTTGCCAGATGATGTTCTTCATCCTGTTGCTGAAGTTCTTTCATTCAAATGGTAAATAATCCTTCTGAACTCTAATACAGCTTAATTTATGTATCTGCCAGCTAGCAGATCTGCTGTATCTACTTATTTGCCTACTGGCTTTACTAATACTAAGCAGTAAGAGCCTTGAATTAAAACCTTTACATACTCAAGCTGCAAATCTAAATGATAAAAATATGCATTTCCTTACGTGCATTTCCTTAAATAAAGGGAGGGAAAAGTTTTGTGTTACCTTCAGATGCTTGTTATTTCCATACAGGAGAATTTTCTGGAATGTTTGCTGGATGTGAACAATTTGTATTTTATCCTGCCTCTATCTAAGAGGAGTCACAGGCACCTGCTATTAGATTTGGGTCTGTTGAAACAAGTGAGTGCAAAGTTGTATGAGAACCACATGTA
>JAUBOD010000635.1:1599076-1632047 GCA_032353885.1 Nothura maculosa | reverse complement strand
CTGTTCCTCCTGCATAACTTGGTAGCTCAGTACAACCGCATGAGAGCCACCAAAGTGCTGAACTTGGCTTTGGGGCTAACGTGGAGGAGAGCAAAGGGCCGGTGGCTACGGTGAATCTGGCCTGTGTGTGGAGTCGCCGCCGCACCTGCAGCTTCTCCAGTGCAGGGACGAGCGGCAGCACCTGAACAACACGTATGAAAACTCAGGCAGGAGAGAAACTTCCATCGAAAAAGCAGCAAAATGGGTGGCTAGTGGCCAAGCTCTCTAAGGCAGATGGCACTGTCGGTTACAACAGCTGCAACACAAAATCCAGGAGACAACAAGGGCAGCTGACAAATATTTAAAGATCGCAACCAGCTGCTGGGTAACACGGCATCTTCTCTCCCCTGGAGCAGAGCAGGCTTCGCCCCAGGCCTCGCGGGGCTTCTCCTCGGCGTTTCAGGGTGAAGTTGTTATTTAGATGCCAATTGAAGGATGGGGGTACCGCGTGCCAGCAAGGTGTTATCCTGCTGTGAGATCCCTGAACCTGCTGGATTGGCAGCCTAACATCATCATTTCTTTCCCAAGAAAAGAAATGCATCTCCTTCATCTAGCATGAGGCTTCCTGCTGTTTAGGTAGGCGCAGCTGCAGCTCCGTGCACAGAGGCCTTGGTCCCACACTGGAGACGGGTTCTGCACCTTGCTGCCTGCACCGACCCAAAAATGCAGCTAACTCTGCTGTGCTCAGCTTTAAATACAGCACTAGTAAATACCCTTGATTCCTTGCTGGCCCTGCCTGCCAGTTTCCATGAAAAACGAGCCCAGAGCAGTGCAGTTCATCCTAGGCCCCCTCCAGATGTTTGGCTGGCCAGAGAAGCTGGAAAATTCTGTGAAGGAAAGTACAACTTTGGAGCTAGTTTTACCAGGCAGTTTTTGTGCTGACAAATTTGGCTGCAGCCACCAGCAGCTCTCTTCCCCCAGGAACACTTTAGTTTTAATCAGAACTCAAAGTACGGCCATAAAAACTAATGTTTGAAGTACCCATTTTAAGTGTGAAGGGATCTTTACCTGGAGGAGTGCTCATAAATACCTGGCTCTCAGCTGTTGATAATGCAGGGAGTTTGTCCAATTTTTTTTGGTCCCCTTTTTCAGTTCTTAAGCATCAGAGAAGAGGTTCAATATGAGGGGGGGCATCTATCTTCCCTTCCTAATCATGCTGCTTTGTAGCAGTGCTGCTTTTTGCTCTGAAACTTAGAGTAAACACTTGTCCTGAGTTACAGGGACAAACAGTTGAATTTTGACAAAACTACAGGTGAGTGATTGGAAGGAATGGAGAACGTTAAAAAACAATGTGTGTTACCATCAGAGCTGCTTAGAGCTAAAGATGATGACCCACACACCAGGATTCATTCATTTATGTAGATCCTAGTAAGTACATAAACGCACAAGTGGATATCAGAGGATATATCTGATCCCTGGGCTGCCAGAACAGGATGCTGTGGTTTGTCAAGGTGAGTGACACTAGGATGGGATTATCTTTTCTGCCATGTACTTGCCAAGCTGCAGCTCTTACTTAGCTAATGCTCAGGGCTTGGTGTTATTCTTGTCCTCACTCATACTGAAGTGAAATGATTGGATGGAGAACAAAAAGTAAACTGAAGAATTTGCTGTGTCTACAAGATACTCTGGAATTTGGGCTTCTCAAGTTTCTCCTTGAGCAAGAGGAAAAGTAATTCTGCTGCCGACACATCCTGCTTGGAAAGCCTTGGAAAGGTCGGCTGGCTCCTGTGCTGCCACTCTGCGCAGGGGGTCGGAAAGTTGCTCCTCTGGGCTCTGTCCCAAGCTCTTTCCACACGTTTCTGGCTCTGAGGCCGCTCCAGCACCCTGGTGCTGAGCGGTGCCCCGGGGCTGCGCTCGCTTCCAGCGGTGCGGCCGAGCAGCTCGGAGCCGGCGCTGGCTCGCGGCCGTGCACGGAGGCTCCGGCTGAGCGGATTTACACGTGCCGTTACCCACGCGATGCCCAGGCCCTGTCCTCCTGCCAGCAGAGCCGAGGAAGGCTGGGAAGCAGAAGGGAGAAGTAGTGGGCAGAGCGGAGGTGGCAGGGGCGGCCTGGCCCTGGGGGACCCCCACTTGCAGCTTCCCGGGTGCCCTCAGCCCTTGGGCACGCAGCGAGCACCGCAGCGCCCTAAGCAGCAGTGCGGATGGGGACGGCACAAACACCATCCCATGCACCACTGCACCTGCAAACGCTGTCCTACCAGCACAGCAGAATAGAGCTGTGAGGGGGTTTTTTGGTGTTTGCAATTATTTTGAGCAGTGAGCTCTCTTCAGTAAGGAAAATTGCTCCCAAGTCTCTTTAGTCTCTTTCTCTGTTAAAAAAATATACCTGAGAAGGATTCCCTTAAGCAGGACCATACCTGGCTTTGCTGCAATTATCTCATTAAGGCTCCCACTGTCTTTGTGCTTAACGCTGCAGTAGAGAAGCATCCACAGAGCAGGGTACCTGCACCAAACGTTTTTACAGGCAGGGTGTTTAGTGCTGTTTAGTGCTCTGTGGCAGGAATCAGCTCACACATTAGGACACATTGTTCATGTGCAGTCCCACTACGTGTGTATCCTGTTTCTTGCTGCAATTCTCCTCCCTCTTTTAGCTTCTCCTAGGAAACAACTGTTTGTAAAATTTTCTCTAAAGCTTCCCATGTCAGGTTTTATAAAAGCAAAACTATTGAAAATATTAGGGATTCTATGGGATTTTATGTAGAAAGGCAATCAAGATTTTTATTAAAGGGCTTGACATAGGAGCTATGAAACGTTCCCAGGTTTTAGTATTTCAAACATAATGAAAATAAAAAGCATTTCTGACAATGTATTCAGAAAAAAAAAAAGAAAAATCTCAGTGAGCCCAAGCAATTTTTTTCCTGTGTTCTGTGTTGTAAGTACTCCTCCCAATTTTAATATTTTTTCACTGCATTTTTTTGCAGTGGAAGGACACTTTTTCTTGAAGGAGAACCAATCTAGTTTCCAGTGGGCTTTATAACATCATTATGGTGCTAATTTGTGAGACATTTTCAAGCAGTTTCATTTGCAGGAGCAGCGCTGGGACAAGGACACGTGTGTGTGTGTGTGTGTGTGTGTGTGTGTGCGTGTTCCTGGGAATGCTGCTGCCTGCCGGGCTGCGCTGCCCGTGAAGCAGCCGCCGTCACGGGAGAGGAAAGGACGAGTGGAGCTGCCGGAGCAGGAGCTGCTCCCGGAGCTGCATTTGCAGCCTCAGTTGCTGCGAGTGAGTTCGCAGCAGTAGGTGGAAATGAGATCTCGCACATATTTTTATAATACCTACTTATGAACAAATCTGTCAAAAAGCAGAGATTTGCCTTCAGAGGGTTACAACAATTCATAAGAATACAGTCTAAACACTGAATTACATTTTTTCCTCTTTTTCTTAGTGAAAACTGATTCACTAAGTCAATTTCTCTGTATAGTCTCTGGGATTGTCTTTTGGGACTATGTGGTCTAGACTACTTGAGATTTGCAAGCCACCTGTGTGGTTAGGAAAGCAGACCATGCTGATCTGTGTTGGACTAAATTGTTTCCTACCTTATTTGCAGCCACTTAATGAAGTTGACCATTACAGTGTCATGGGCAACACGTTGCTCTGGAATAGGCAGCTCAGCCATTCCTTCATTTTCTGTCAGACCTCAGACCTGTAACACAATCAGATTAGTGATTGTAACCTGTGTTACAATCAGACTAGCAGAAAACATAATCAAAAAAGAAGGAGGAAAGTCCCCTTTTACAGCAGACATTTAACACAACTCCTTGCAGAACCTCATTTCTAGACATATCAGATTAATCCCACAGAAAATGACAGACACTACATTTTATTGACAAGATGCATCTTTTTATATTGACTATGATTTCTAACCAGATGTGTAGTTCTAAAGCTTTCTGTGAAACTGTGCATGTCTTTGGGAAACAGAGACCCTTCCCCTGCTACCCTAGACATTTGGTATAAAGGAAAAGATAATCCTAATGGAGTTTGATACTGGTTATGTGTCAAACACTGTTTTTTTTTCATTTTTTTGGAACCTGGTTACTAGGAAGAAGAACAAAATATTGGGTGAAGCAGACATCAGTGATTGAGGAAAACTTGCAGGTTGGTTACCAAGTGCTGAACACTGGAGGGTGAAAGGAGAGCGTGCAGCCAACCTACAGAGCCTGAGGGACTACCAACAAGGACCCAAAGATACCACCTTGTGTTTTTACCACTTCCAGTAGTGCTGGAGTCCTTAGGCACATGCTGGGACATCGAGTGTTACATGAGCAGAGCGGTCCAGGCAAGGATTGCATTTCAGTTTCCCTGCTGGCTGAGCATTTGAACATTCATGGTGGACTAAGTTTCACCTCTAATCCCATGTATCGGCAGCAACGTGTGTTGTTTTCTACCTTGTGATCATCTTTTTGTTTTTTTCTCTATGTGTCTAAGCCCTGAGACATAGCAATAGGTTGCTTTGATCCATGGACATAGCAGTCCCCTCTCTGCGTTTGACAATCTGGGCACAAACCAGCAATAAATTCCTTATTTAATAATGTTAGCTAGTGAGTAAAGTGAGGCCAAGACCCTTTCCCTGTCCCTTTACACTTGAATCACTCTTAGGTAGATCTAGTAGCTTGTATGGGGACTTGGAAAGAGTTTTTCCCTTTCTTTTAAGTTCTTACTGTATCTCAAAAAGCAGATTCCTTAATTCATTCCATAAACAACAGGAAATAAAATGGAAGCATCAGGATGTCTTTTGGCTAAGCCTCTGATTGCTCTGACATTGTTTGTCCTTTTTTTTGCATCAGCTGCTTTCTATTTCTCTCACCTGGATGATCATATAGGTATGCAGGTTTATCTGTTGATTTGCTTTTGCTTTCCACCTAATCCTTTTCTGGTCTCTGCATGAACCTTATCTGGAAAGCCTGGTGCCACAGCCGATTCTTTTTTAAAAGAGAGAAAATTAAATAAATGAATAAATAAATAAATAAATAAAATGGGCAATCGAATGATGCCAGGGAAGAGCTTGGCCTGCTGTACTGCTGGTGCTTGAAGCCAGCTGCTTCTGCAATCGCTGTGTTACTGCTAATCTTAACATCAGAGAGGAGAAGGAGCTGTTCCCAACATGGAAACCTTTCTGAACATGAGGGAAGTTGTGTTGTAAGGGAATGCTTGTCCCGAGGGAGAAACACGGGGTATGTCTTTATCGTGTGTCCAGGTGCGTGCACCTCCTGGCATGGGGTGGCCCCAGCTGTGAGGTTCTGGCACATTTATAATGCTCTTCCTCAGCTTGGGAAAAAAAATCACATCATTATTTTATGGTGTGAAAATTCAGGCACCCAAACATCACAGTTATACCAGAAATTTCACAGCTTTCCTGGGCTATGTGGCACCTCCATGATTAGACTATCGTCCTGAAATTCCAGTTAAATACAAGAGTATCCTAAACAAAACACCTTTAAAAGTTCTAATTATGCTAAATTTACTTACTTCTTCCGTACATTAATGAAGAAGTTCTTGTTCCATTCAATCATTTATCTTATGTAAAACTTAACATAGGACCTATATAGCTAGAGACTGAAAATATAACACATGCATTTATTAATTTTAAATCTCTCATCTGATTTGGCTTGTAGTCCATTTAATATCCTTGATTCAGCCTCCAAGCCAGTAAGGAGACTCTGATTCTCACAAGAACAGTTTGGATTGCCTCTAATTGTACTCCTGATCTTTAAAATCTCCTAAAATTCAAATTTACCTTTCCCCAAAGGTAAACTCTTTCCCAGCAAAGTGAATTTGCTCCACTGATTTACTGAATAAAATTTCCTCCTGCTCACGTTTTCCTGTGCTGAAGTCACAGATCTGTTATAGCAGGATTTAATTGGAAATTGGCCACTGTTTCTTTGGTGCAGTAACTATTTACCTGTATTAAAATAATATAGTCATTACTCCATTCTTCCTTCCCCTTTTATCATCAGTAATATCAAGATTTCAAGTTCTTTATTGGCCTAAAACCTGCAGTCTCAGAACCCGGTTGCTGGCGTGTCCGCATACACAGCAGCTGCCTTTTCATGGAAGGTGAATGGTGAACCTTGCACTGCTCTTTATGCATTTCCTATATGTCCATTCACCAATCCAGCCTATGGAAAACTTGGGGAAGTTGCTTCCCCTGGTCAACCTTGCAAGTAGTATCCTTGGCAATAAGACTAGTGTTAAATAAACTTCATTTCCTTTTTTTCTTTTATTTTTCCTCCAGCAAGGAATATCTCTCAAATAGCCTTGTTCTATTTGATCGTTGTCAGCAGCTGTTTTGACTTCTGTTCACAAATGCACCTGTGGTGCAGGCAGAGTAGAACCAAAAATGTACCTTGCAGTACATTTTTTTTAATGTACAGGTGTCAAGAAACACATCACAGCTATTCATAGCATTTGTCTGGATCACAAAGTTAAATCCTATTTTAATTCAAGGTTGGAGAAGGAAAAGGAATGCTCTTTCCTTTTCCCACTCCAACTGGAGTGGCACGGTGTTAGGAATTTCAGGTTTCTGCCTTCTCCGTGGCAGCCTGCGCCTTGGCACGCGGGGGGCATCCGAGTGCACCATATGATGCTCCCTGCCCCTGTACGTGTAAATGACAGGGGAACAGCCTGTCCGATCCCATCTCCTCCTTGCCTTGTGTGTCGCTCCAGACAGGACACACGGTGACTTGCTGCATCAGGCAAGCGTGAGAGGAGACGTCTGGTGCCCCGAGCTCAACAATCCCTGCCCATAGGAGTGGGTCCAGCTTCTTGGCTTGGCTCTGTGCATGTGTCCAGTCACAGGACACGTTTGATAACAGGTTCAGATCCTGGGCTCAGGTCCTATAGCATCATCTCTCATGCCTTAAATTAGAAAAAGGTACAATTTCTGCCTCTTTGCTTTAATCAGTAGCATGGGGATAGAAAGTGAGACATGTAAATAAAATTCTAAAGAAATTGTTTATTTGAGTTGGACATTGCAGCACCTTGGATTGCTCAGGTGGGTTTTAGAGGGAGACTCCCCTGAAAACTGGTTCTTTATCCACAAATAAATCAGAATTCCTCAGCAACTGAGGGCAGCTGGTGTCAGACCCTGCCTTTCATCTTTTCCTCCCCTTTTTCTGCAGATGCTCTTTTGCTGAAACCATGTCAGGAAAACACGCTCTTAGGTGGGGCTGTTTTTTGTAGATACTAGTTCCCCTTCATGATTTCTGAACCTTATCTACTTCATCTTCAGGCTTTCTCTCCCTCCACATTTCACTCTGAATTTGTCAGTCATTTGTATCGGTCTGCTGCCCTTTTTTTTTTTTCTTCTTCTTTAAATATATTTTCCCCTCAAACTGCAGCTATTGCACCTTCTTTCTGAAACCTCTGAATTTTCCATTTTCCACTCATTTTCAAGTACCTCTTGAGTTTTATGCATTTATGACATGCTGAATCCTCTTGCTATAGTGGCCATATTCTGCTTCAGCTGCTCGGATGTTAGTCTAGAAGGATTCTATTATTTCTTACCAGTAGATCCACAGTTGAAAGATGGGCAATTTAGAGCAGAAAAATTCCCAGTCATTCTGTAGTAAAATTAAAAATATTCACGTTCTGTGTCAACCATGATTTTTGGTTTGGGGATTTGAGGGGTTGTTCAGCAGATGAGCACTTTTCTTCTACAATCTACTACAATATACCGTGGTTAAGATACATAAAGTAGTTGCTCAAATCTTCCCCAGACCCACAGGTTTAAAACATAATTCACTTGTGTTACTATTGTCTTTTTAAAGTGATACAGGTTAAACTAATTACCACTGAATTATTAACACTGCTGGCCAAATTCAGCCCTGGCACTATACCTGCCTTATGCCAAGGCTGAATCAAGTCCAATATCAATAACAATGCACCTTTACAGATGCTCTTTTAATGAAACAGTGCACTGAATTTATTCCTTGTTTTACTTCCTCAACAGTATAAGAAAAGTAATTATGTTTGGAAGCTAAATCACTTGGCTGGCACACACATTGTCAGCTTAAATGCTAATTATGCAGCTTAAGTAAGCCTAAAATAGAAAGGGGTTGGAAACCACAAATTGAATGCTGATATAGATACTCTTAGCAAAGCTTTCACCTTGACTCCTTGCTTCTCCACTTCCCAAAGCGCTGTCAGGCTGTTGATCATCACTCTAGTTCTTCCCAATGGGTGGTTTTGGTCAGCAGGGTTTGACATGGGAAATAAGACAGCTGCTTGTAGGATCATAGACTCACAGAATGGCTGAGGCTGGAAGGGACCTCTAGAGATCACCTAGTCCAACTCCCTGCTCCAGCAGGGACACCCAGAGCACGGGGCACAGGGCAGCATCCAGGCGGGTTTTGAAGATCCCCAGAGAAGGAGACTCCACGACTCCACAGCCTCCCTGGGCAGCCTATGCCAGGGCTCTGGCACCCTCACAGGAAAGAAGTTCTTCCTCACATGGAGATGGAACTGCCTGTGCTTCAAGGACAGCCCTGTGCAGTCTGCTGTGAGCTGTTCATGTGCCCTCTGCAACCCGAGTGATGAGACATTTCTCATCCTTGGTGCTAGTTGCCTGTTGAGTGTTGCTGACGCTTTTCCTATTACGAGCTGTTCCATAACTACGCTCCTGAGGGATTTGGAAGCTTTTTCCTAATTCGCAGCCTCACGCAGTCAGGGCCATTTCATATCCTTTTGTTCTTGGCCCAGTACAGCTTTGTGGTTTAATCAGAGGCAGGATTGCTAATGTTTATTCATCGGTTATTCATCAGGCTACTGCGTCCCTTCCCAGCCTTCCTTTTGCTGGTGTGCATGCCAAGTCCTCCTAGCGTCTTCTCTTAATGGTCCTCCTAGCTTTGCACTGTCCTTCTGTAGAGTCCTTATTGCTATGGGCAAGATGAAGAGCAGTCCTGCTGCTGGCAGTTGTTCACGTGCGTAGCTTGTACCAGTCTGCAGTCACTGCCCATGTCTACCTGGCTTCAGAACAGGCTCTAGCGAGATGAGCCCTATGGTTGTTTCTGGAGGCTGGCTCACCTCTTGCTTAGATTCAGAGCTCAATGTGCCCGCACTAAGGCTGAGCACTTTTCCTTGCCTCACTCCTGCAGAGCACATGGGGTTGAATTCATGCTAAGTTATGGGCTGTTACTGAGGCTCTGCCTCAGATGTGGTCCAGAGCTCAGCCTGGATGCAGGTTTGAGGGTAAAAGCAGGTGCTAGATGCAAATGCACTTGAAAGTGAGCCTTGATCCAGGCTTACCTGGTCATGCACAGAGACCCCAGAGGACTGTTTGCCTGCAGTGTTACTCTCTTGCATCACTGCTGAGCACTGAGCTGGGCTGGTGAGCAAGGAGAGCACTGTAGGGTTCCTGGAGACCTTGCACAGTGGAAAGGCAGTTTGGAGATGAAGGGTCGGTGCCTCTCCCATTAACTTCTGTGAGGCACCCTCAGGGTTTTGCTCCTTTACTTTCAATTGCACTAAAAACTGACTGAAATTAGTCTCTGCAGGGAAACATACAGATGCTTGTGGTGTTCCAGGTTCCTGAGGAACACTTTCAGGAGCGTTTCTTGCTCTCTGCTGCGGAATGACTTTCATCTACTGTGAGCTGAAATGTAGGCGCAGATGCACTTTCCCAGTCAGAAAGTTTGGAGGCTGAGAAAATATCTGCACTATGCAGCCCAAAAGCCAGAATCAGGGGCCCACTGAGCAACAGTCCCCTGGGTTCCCGTGGTGCAGTTTCTGTCTCTGTGTGTCTGCACTTGCCTGTCCCCAGAGAGCTCTGCTCTCTTCCCGCAGTGTCACAGCAAGGTCAATCCTCCTGCTTTGGATGAGGAAAGTCATCCCTCTACTGCTGATGTCTGGATTTATGGATGGGTTGGTATGGGAAATAACAGGGTAGAGGTTTATAAGAGTGGATTTGGAGAGTTGCAATGTGCACCAAGGTCACAGGTAGGAACCCTGGGACTTGCAGGCTTCTCAGCCACGGAAGCCTCCTAGTTCATCTCTAATGGCTTGTAGAGTGTTAAGGGTTGTAAAAAGCTCCTGGGCAGGATGTAATGGGTTTTTACAGATGCATCTCACCTCTGAGGTCTGCAGTAATGGTAAGGTAGAAGAAAACAAACAGAAATGTTCTTGTCAGTATTCAGAGGATTTTGCTGGATTTTTTTTCCAGAAATCCTTTAAAATCTAATTCAGGTAGCCCAAGCATTAATTCAAAACGTTTGTTCGCTCTGTACTGCTGCTACCTGATCTGCCTGCCTTTGCTGGTATGTGTATTGCAGATATAAATATATTTCTGCATATTTTTGTATTTTGGCAGAGCATTATTTTTAAAATAATGTCTTCTCTGTCCTGAGATCTTATGATCTGATTGATTTAAATGCCTGTATGAGACTGTGCTATTGCTGTCTGGCAAAATAGATGGCATAAATTTGACTCTAGAGCCAAATAAATTGGGGAATTGTACTAATACTAAAGAGGGAAGATGGATCAGTAGACAAGCCACACTGCAACAAATAAGGTGCAGTCAAGGTGTAAGACATGTAAAATAAATGAAAGCCTCATGAACATTGAAAACTTGTTATCAGCCACATTTGGAAATTATCCATTACACAGACTGCCTTGTGGAGAGATCTATCTCTGCTCCCTGGGCAGAAATATTACATCTATTCAGCTGTGGGAGCATGTGTCCTTGTGCCTCGGCACTGCCGGAGAGGAATATTCCCAAGGGAAAGGGGCTGTTGGTGCTGATACAGCGCTCCCATTGAAGTCAGCCAGTGCTGGACATGTACAGGTAGCAGATTTTAGCATTTGAGGTTAAGCATTCCAAATGGGATGCATGTCAAAGTCGCAGGAAATTTTAGCAATGCTGTCTGCAGTACATTAGATCTGTGCTGAATAGGTGTGTGCCTGACGTTGTTATGCTCCTAACACAGAAGTGATTTGGGCAAAGATTGCAGGGGTAAAGTTAAAAACAAAGTGCTCAGTAGCATCAAGTTCTGAGTACGTTACCACCCTTCAGTAGCACTTCTATAGGAAACAAAGCTCTGGCTAGTGATGAGCATTGCAGAAGATGATAAATCTGAGGGCTCTTGTTTTTCCTGTTTGTTTTATGGCACTGCTTTTTTTTTTTTTAATTCTACTTTAGGATTTTCTTGTGAGCGCACTATTTATTAGGTCCTGGTGGTGCTAGTGGACAGTGTTCCTGTCTGTTGCCTGGCTCTTTTAACCTATACATAGTGAAAAGAGAAATGCCAGGACTCTGCTAGTGCAAGCTGGAAGAGGATAGTTAATGAGTTAGACTTAAGTGCTTTGCAGCCACATTGAAAACTTAGTTTTCCCAAAAGTTTTAGCACAGGTTTTCTACAAAACAGCACAATTCTGCATCTTAAAGAAGCTACAAAGCAAAACAATTTTGTGTGGCACTTTTTTTTGGTATTAACTAAGAAAATGGAAATATGAAAGCAAGAACTTAACTTTTTGGCAAAATTCTCTGAACTATAATTAAACAAAGGCTGACATAAATGTTGTAATAACAGCAATACCAACAACACTAATCTATGAAAGAGTAAAAATCCTGGTGGATAATTTGGTTTAGTTTCTTCCCATTCCATGCTTATTCCAGCAAAATAACTTTATATTCCCTATTTTAAACTGAAGCAGTGTGTTGTTGGAGGAAAGCCAAACCAGAATGGATCTACAGAGCTCATTATTACAGAAGAAAATCAACCAGCACAGACAGTGGTTTTGTGATTCATTTTCTTCCTGAAAAATGGAAGGAAAATAGAGCAAAAATGCTAATTAATTTTTAATAATTTTCCACAGCATTCCTGGCCTACTTCCCAGGAGATAAGGGATTGCATTGAAAGTAGAAACATTTTCATCTGAGAACCGAGAAAAACTTCAGTCCTGCAATGTCCGTATGTGGGAAAAGTTTGGAAAAGAGACTTAAGGTCCTTACTGCCCGTTGCTTTCTTTAGCAGGAGTTGCCTGGCACTTGTCACCATGTGGGGAAGGAGCCTTGTGGCACATCCTGGGAGGGCACCCGAAACCAGGTGCCCTGCAGCGGGCTGGTCACCTCCTCACCTGACCAGGTGCTTCCTCAGCAGGTAGGGGAGAGGTGCCCAGCTTGAGATGCTGCTCTGGGCTTGTTCAGGCGGGTTTCATCAACACTGAGCGTGACACAGCTACTGAGCTGCTTCAAATCAACTGGTTTAGCCAGATGTGGGATGAAAGATGGGTATAAGCTGGAAAGAGAAAGGGGTTTGTGAACCGGCCCAAAGGCAACTTTTTCTCTAGAAATGTTGATAGACAAGGAAAGTTAAGATACTCTATCTAGTAAATCTGGTTTAAAAGTCAGAAGAACAATGAAACAAATTTATAGCAGTTATTTTCCAGTCTGCCTTTTACTTCCTAGGTTTTGTCGGCATTGACAGAGTACCAGAAATATTTTTCCCGATCTTTGGTGAGTGCTTATTACACATAATAGGTAAGGCCTTGCATCTGCTACAAGGAAGTCAGTGAGTATATCCTCTGGTACCTAAGTTAAATCCGAGTAAGGAAACCATCAAACTGATTATTTTTTCAATGTCATGAGTGTGAGAGACAGAGTAGCATCTCTGTGGGGAGCTCGTTCCTTTGGTTTGTGGTTACACTGTGACACACTTAGTGTCTCGCTGCAGACACAAATGCCGGCTGCTTCCTTGCAGGTGCAGCTGTCCTGACTGCTTTGCTGCCCAGGAGAAGCCGAAGATACCTAAAGGGAAAGGGGGAAGCAGCTGCTGAGCCTGCAAGAGACCCATAGGGCGGAGGGTGCTCTGTGAGACAGTCTGTAAGTTGTTATTTTGGCAACAGTTATTAGGAATGGCTCCTAATTACCTCTGGAGCTATATGGGGGTGCAATTCGCTTTTAATTACTGTATCAGCAAATATATCAATAGGAAAACCAAAGGGGGGAAAAAGTTGCTGAATTTCTTTCAGTCCTGTTCTTTGTGAGTCTAGGAAGGCAATAATATTTGGACAAAAAGAAATTACATTCTAATGAGCCCCAATCAGACTCAGAATTTGAGACTGAAGAGAAAATAGCTATTCTAGATAGCAGGGAGCTGGCTTCTAGCATACTCCTACAAAGTGGAAATAATAGCCCCTTTCCACTGTAATTTTAAAATCGTAACTCAGCGCTGTTCTTCTGATGCTTTGTGATAGATGCCAAGAGTGGAGACTGCTCTGCTCCAAGTGTGAGTCAGATAATAAAGCAATTTCTGAACCGTAGCAGAACTGCACCTTGCCTTTTGTTTCCTCTGAGAGATATTGTAATGCTGCGCTATCAAGATTCTCTCTCACAGCCCAATATTTTATTTTTAAAACGTCCTTTAGAAAAATTTGTGAGTCCTGAAGGGGACACCTTACCTCCCATCGTAGGCAAGCCTGAAGAATCTGGAAAGGAAAAGGTTGCATGCCTAAGAGCTACCCCAGTATGTGCAAACACAGAAAAGAGGGATTCAGAGCATTGCCTGACCTCTTAATCCTCTCACTGAGAAGCCATTCTAGGCTCTGATGAACATTAAATCGCTGCTGCCCTGCTGGTGTGCAGCACTTCAGCCCGCAATCCTTCCCGAATCAATAATGGCAGGCAATCTGCTGTGGTTTCTGCGGCGCTTATTTTTAAAGTTAATACTTTTCTGTGCCTGGTAAAATGAAGTGTTTCGTTTTGAAGGAGCCAGGGCTGGAACAGCCCCTCAAGATGCTTCCACAGTGTGCGCAATGGGCGCCGCTGTTGGGTTTCACATTAACCTTGCTGCTACCTTGTTACCCCCAGCTGGAGGCCGCGGAGCCGGGGCAGGTTGGGCCATGCGGCTGCACCTAGCGAGAGGGAGCATCAAAACAGGGGCTGGACGGGGCAGCGAAAGCGCAGGCAGGTGAGGAACAAGGATGAAGCTCAGAGTGTTGTCTGGGAGAGGAAGCTCCATGCGCTCTGCCCCACCATGGTGGGAAACGCGGCCTGCTTGGTCAGGCCCCTCTCGCTGTGATGGCGGCAAAACTAGGAAAGATCTGTAGGAGTTAAAGCTGTGGGGCTGGCTGAAGGTTGTGCCCACAGCCTTAACTCCTGACTTTCCTGATGCCTGAATACCTGGATCTTCACCTGTAACTGTGTCCTCTTAACATCATTCTTACATGATCTGCTTATAAACAGAAGGCAATAATATGTGTTTTCTGCTGTGTATCCTCAGGTGATTTTTTCCTCCATCTGCAAGGTTTCAGTTAAAATGGATTCGCTGCTCTGAGAGTGAATTTATTTAGGGGAAGATGCATCTTTCTACCACCTTAAAGCTGAAATTATACTGAGCAACCTTTGCACTTTATTGAATCTGAAATCAGAGACTAATGAGAGAGTGGTGTGGGAAGAGGGAACTGTGACATCCCTGCAGGTGACAGGGGTGCTATGGAGGGCAGGCGACCTGGAGAGTTTGGTGGCAGGGAGAAACAAGTGAGACAACAGGTATGACAGTGTCTGTGCCCCTGTATATTTTTCACAGCAAACATATCCATCTTTCTACATTCCTTAACCACTGACTCAGACTATGTAGATGAAGAGAAGAAGTGCTTGTGGATAAATAAATCTTCAGATGTGAAAAGCCTATAGAAGAAGACTAGAAAATAGTGCTCTTATTCTTCACATTAACTTTTCCAGCTGCAGGTGGGGATGCTATTGCTTTTCTTTTGGAAGCTGCTGAGAAGATAAGTATATTTGAATGTTGTGAAGCATAAGAAATACACAGCACGGTTTTGTATTCAGTACAAGGTTTGGATGCACAGCTTCAGTGATGCCTGCAGGCCACACACAATGTTGTGGATACAAAAGAAATCCTCACTAGGCAAGCACCCTGCGGAAGAAGTAGCGTGAATCAGGTGATTAAGAACCACAGCCTAATGCATACAAAACATGGCCAGCATCAAGGCTTCTCCTGCAACACTTATTCTGGCATGTCCTAACTTTTCAATGCTTGATTTTGCACCTGAATGACCTTATAAAGTCACTTTTCTGTGCATGACCTGTAAAGCAGACACGCGCATAAGGTATGAGGGTAGCGCAGGTCTGCAGGTCTCCTTAACCCCTTGAGAAGAAACACAAGCTGTTAAGCAGAGTATTTATTCTTTATTGCTTCTTAGAAAGGTTCAGAGACATCATCCCTTGACTTTTCTGTCATCACTTTGGTATTTCATTTGCTTTTGCTTCTTTTCCCAGAGACCTTGGTTTAATTCTTTCCAGGGACAGCCACTTCTGAGGACACTGTTCCTCCCCCTTTCAGAGATAAGGATGCTGCAATCTCTGCACTTCTGCCAAGAGAGAACTGGAAAGGCAGCATCAGCAGGTTAACCTGTAAAATAACCCCTGGGAAAGTAAGTGGAAAAATAAGAGCCAAAACCTCTGATTAGGCTTTGCATTACAATTCTATTCTGTGTCCACACTGAAGGAGAGAAGAAGCTAAAGTCTTTTCCTTGATAAATGTTCCTTAGGATATTTTGGTTAAAAACTATGAACAAAATGTCGGTCAAAAGGCAGTAGCCTGAAGTTCATATTTATGTAACTTTTTAAATGCTCTGGTGTTTAAACAAGATGCTCCCATGGTAGTCTCTGTCTGTCCTGGCCACAGCTGTGCAGCACTTAGCACAGCGGGGTTGGGAGTCCCAACTAAACACTCCAGGTGTTCTTACTGTACACACAGGCTGTAATGAAATATCAAATAAGTGAAGATAGAATCTGAAGGTAAAATATCTGTCCCTTCATTGCTGGCAGAGCAGAAACTGTATTGTGCTTTGGTAGCAAACAACTTTAAGCATCTTTGAGCTTCACCTTGCAGCTGGATAGATTGATGGAAAACTAAACAATGTACAGATGCAAAAGGATGCAGGATCCTTATCACAAAAAAAGCCTTATCACAGATATTACCTGTCCACAGAGAAGTACCTGGCTGAAAAATGCTTCTCCAGGGCACTTCTGTGAGAAGGGTTTGGAGGGAATGCTAGGTCCTGAGATCTTAAACCTTTTCAGTGTCTTGGACATACCCACTGCAAGCAAGTCCCTATTCCAATGAAGGTATCCCTCATATATGACAGCATCTTTCCCTCTGAGGATAGTACTGGTCCCAGTCTCAAGTCGAAAATTTCCTGTTTTATGGGTAGTTAGAAGACTTGGACACTTAGAAGGTCTTGATGTGATAGAAAGGTAACAGTAAAAATGCTAAACCAGCAATAAATGAGAAACATATCTAAGTGTTGTAGCTAATGTTAGTAAATTGAAAACAGATGTGATATGCAACAGCTGCAAGAGAAAATATGTGACAACTTTGCCTCTGCTAGCCAATTTCAGTGAAATTTCTTAGGTATGCAGACAAATAAGAATTTCAGGATTTCAAAACCACAAGAGTTCTTAGGTTATTAGTATCTATCACTCATAAAGATGAATATAGCTATTTGGTATTTGAAAAGCAAGGAACATATTTTCAAAATCATTTGGACCACAGCTTGTGGAGATAGTTTATTGTTATCCCAGGACGAGGGTGCTCCATTTGCTCTCGATAGCGCCTGCATTTGGCTCTCATTCCTCTTGAACAACACATAAGAGGGCTTGTTGCTCTGCATCACTTTTCCTTCAGAAATTAGTACCCAAATAACACTGGTTTCCTGATTTACTTCTTTTATAACACTTTATCATGCTGCAGGAGTCTATTCTGTTCCAAAGCACAATCTGTTAAACTGAACCATTCCCTACATGTTGTCACTGTTCAGGGTTTATAGGCAGCGGTGAATGAACATGAATTAATTCAGTTTTGTGAATACCTTCTACTATTGTCTATGCACAGTAAAGGGAGTTTTGTTTTCTAAAAGATGAGATTAATTTTTAGTATAAGAATGCCACAAGTAAACGTTATACCCAGACGAACCTACTTATTTTGTTGGATGATTTAATCGTGCATTCATAAATTCATTTTATTTGTCCTTTTTTAATGGCACGGAAGAGAGAACTTCTTCCTGATGAGATAGTCATTTCCCTTGTGGTTTTGCAAATTAGGTTACTCAGCACAATACTAATCCAAAATTGTTTTATATTCAGGTCTATCCCTTTTTGGATTGTACTACTCACTTCTGCTGCATTCTCAGTTGACGCGGTGATTTTCCCAGCTTAAGAATATGAAAAGATAAGGGTTGGTAGAAAATATTTCTCTGTGGTATGATTATCTCAGACCCTGATCTAAGGCATCGCTCAGATGATTAATTCTAAATTCATGCTGCTGAGGATGTGTTTTTAGCTCTTCCATAGCGCATGGACTGTAAAGTATTTCAGAGGTGCCAGAACTGCTTTCTAAACCAGCCTCGTTTTGGTTTGGGAGTATGGGATAGTTTTGCAATTCTGGCAAGGTGTAAAGGTGCTTTTTTATCATTAGTTGCAATATTAACACAATAATACCATGGTCTTTCATTATGTAATTCACATAATCTTTCATCTGATCAGAAAAAATTGCTATGCTTTTGAGGCTTATAATAATCCCTTATGCTCAATAAAATAAAACCTCAAAAAAGATTGGTTACTGTTGTTTCTTCACTAATCATTCAGAAAAGTGATAACACATGTTCAAGTATTGTCCTCATTGCCAATTTGTAGCATCATTACATTTTATTAGGAAAACCTTATGCAAATTTTACTTCTTACATCCCATGAGTTCAGCTGTGATAAAAGAGCAGTGTTTTTGAAGCTGGCATCTGATTTCCTGTGTCATATTTGTCATTGTTCAGCTTCAGGTGCTCCTGTTTTGAGTCTGGCAAGTTGGAAGCCAAGGCCAAATGGGACAGCAGCTCTCATGTGGCTGCTGCTTTGGAACTCCTGGAAAAGCATCCAAGGGACCATCCCTTCCACTGCACCTTATACTGCCCTTGGAATGATACCTTAATCAGACAAAATGGCTTTCCCTGAACCAATGCCCTGAATGAATGCGCTGAACAACCAAGGAGGGAAGCACAAGACAGGACAGGACAGACAGTGCTGAGGTTTGTCTTGCTTCTGTTGCATTAGCACTTAATGTTATTTTTATTATGTATCAGATGGATGGTGGCAATTGTTTATATAAACATGTTATGTGGCTGCTCCGTATTTTTAGAATCATTTAAAATGACAGAAATATTTCCTTCATAAAGGGCAAAATCTTGTTTCTTTTTTAGGTTTCTATTTTGCACTGCAAATGTGCATTAGAAGATAAATGGGAAGTTTGAATCGTTTTGTAAACATGTAAATTGTAGGCAGTTCCAGTTGCCTTTTTCTGCTCAGTGTTCACAACCATTTTCCATTATGAGCTATATCAATTCTCTTATAATTTATACTCACAGACCATCATTTTAGCAATAACCTGGAAAAACAGTGGTTTTGAAATAACTGATTTACTTTCCATTTTTTCAGATTTATTTCTCAGCCTTTTTCATAAAAGACTATTGTTGTGGGCTTTTTTTTTTATTTCCATGTGAAATACCTTTTAAAATTCATAAGCTCATTAAATAAATTAATAGGTAGTGATAGCTGTCTTTCATTCTGTCTTTTATAAACAGTTTTAAATTGAATGTAGTGTTTGAACTGAAAAAGGAACTCTTGCCTTTATCCATGGAACAATCCCAGTGGTGGATCCCAAACAGTACTGGTATTTCACCAAAGTGCTTCAACCTCAACTGTTTCAGTTCATATCCCAGATAACAAGGTAGGACAATCTCTGTGATTAATTAGGCAATGTTTATAAAACAGTACGAAGATAAAAAGTTTAGAGAACGAATTGCAGAGTGTCAAATATTAGTACAACCACTCAAAATGGTCCCTTCCCAACTTTTCTGTATGTGAAAAACCTGTGGTAACTTTGCAACCCACACACAAGCTTTTAGATTCTCTTGCCTACACAAGAACCAAAATAATTCATTTTGGTTACTCCTTGCAAACAGATACTGGATTGTTCTTGGTCTAAAAAATGTTAATGAGAGGAAATGTTTATAAATATGATAGGAATGCTATAAAGCCCAGGGATCATTCTTGATCATTCCTTAACCAACATTTGCCTCTGTGAAACCTCTAGAGAAGTACGTTTCTAGCAAGTATGCTGGCAGGAAAGTCCCCATACTAGCTCACGTGGAAGCAAGATGTTGTTTAACCTGCATGATTCTGGATGGGGAAATCAAAGCATAGGAGAATTGCTCTGGAATATACCTTCAAACATGAGCTAAAGGACAAATTTGGAAGGTTATTGAGCATGCACGGTGCCCTCGTGAGTCATTAGGAACTGCAGCTGCTTAAGACCCTCTAAGAGATGACCCAAATAAAGTACAAATGTCACACAAACAAATCCAAAGGCCTGGGGCCTTAGCTGTATTAAACACATCTAATTGTGTTTATCCGCAGAGTGATGCTGCATCTGTTCTGCTGTTGATTTAGAAAACCCAACTTTTCATTGACTCAACAGCATTTTTGATTGCCCCCAGCACCTAAATAAATCTAATCACAGGAAATCCTCCCCCTACAACATTTCACTTGCATTTATCCTCCTTAAAAGTACTATCTCATCAGCAGAGACTAAGGCAAGTGTATCTTACTTCTGGCTGGAAGCAGAGAGGAAATCACACACTGGGGAATGAGGCGTCCTTTCCGCAGTGCACCCATCTCATGTACTTTATCTTCCTCACTGCAAGATGCTAACACTGATGAGCCCCATAGGTCCTGAAGATTCAAACACAATGGCACAATATGAGGATTAAGCTTAGAAAAAAAATTACACTTGGATTTTCACTTCTTTCCTTGCTGAAAAGGAGTGAGTTTTCCATTAAAGAAAATCTTCCATTAGAAGTTGCTTTCTGTGGAAAATTGAGTTTCTGATTAAATGAGCATTTTCACAGAGGGAATTCATATTTTCAGAAAAGGAACATCCTTTTCATAAAAAATCTCAAGCCTCAGTTTTAAAATACAGTGATTAAAAACACAGGATTTCACTCCTTTCATCTTTCAGGGAAAAAAATCAACGTTTTTGAAAGGAATTCCCTGCTTTGACATTTTCCAAGCATCCACAGGACATAACTTCTCCAAGTGCCCACATACCCCCTGCTCAAGGCCCAAGGGTCAGTTAAGTTCACATTTGGCATCAACAACAGCTGAGCTGTATCAGAAATGCACCTCTGCCCTGGTGCCCTGGCTGTAGTGAGTGGCTTTCCCAGGTGAGCTCTAGGCTATGTTGTCTTCCAGCTTTTTCTCCTGTCCTGACCTGTTTCCTGCCTTCCTGCCTCTTGTCTAGGGCTCTCAATGGGACTTGTCACCACCACTATCTCGACCCTGCTAAAGTCCTCCCTGTTGCTGAGGTCTCCGCCATTCTGGGATCACCTTCAGCTTCCAGTTTATCCCTACTCTTGGCTCCTGCTGCCACAGAGGAGGCAAGGTCCAGCTTGCCACATAGATACCAGAGAGTAACAACTGTTTCTTTTCTGTTGTCTTAAAGCATGTGCTTTTGGTATAAGAGATATCCCAAAGGGAGAGAGAAATTTATGACAAAGACCTAGATCCTTCCACTGAGACGGAGCTAACATTGAATTAGGGAACTGTAATTACAACAGAGATCCAGTTTCTATTGATCCTCCTTTCCTATGTCTGCAATGAATGTGGGTCCAATTAAAATTAAAGTGTGCTGGGCCCACGTTTGAGCACAACTTATTTGTCCATATAAATTGTGCCATTAAGGCCACTGTCCTTGACAGTACTAACCTTTACATATGCTTTTAGCTGAGGCTGCAAAGAATATTGCAAAAAAAAAATATTAAGGATGCAAACTTAAAAGCTAGCCTGGTATACGCAGCCACTGGTCAGCATTATTACATCCTATGAGGTCTTTGCTGCTGCTTTATTATGCTTCTCACTCTTTCTAGTGCTTTGATATCCTCTTTGATCCATGTGTCCTTGGATCCTCCACATGTCCATTCTCTCCACATGGGTTAATGCACTGGAGTTCTTGACAGTGATTAAATTCAGCATCCATTGGGTGTTGCTAGCGTGTGGCAGCTGCCGGAACAGACAAAATTATTGGAATTCTACCTATTGCATTTCCCAGAAGATTCACTGCTGAGGGTAAAAGCATTGCGTGCTGAAAATAAAAATGCTGAGTCCAATAGGCTTTTGTAAAAGACAGGGAGAAGGCAAGATAAAAAGAAGAACAAATGAAGTAAAGCTAACAGAGAAGCGTTGGGCTCGCAATATGAGTAATTACTTCATAAGTAATTAAAAAAGATGCAAAGGATTGATATTATTGGATCAGCCTTATAAGCAGCCGGTCATTTATTTTCTATTACTTATTATTCTTTGACTAGCAAGTCAATGACCTTTTCTGACAGCACCTGGGCAAACAGTAACACTACACAGTCTATTCTTTAAATTAAAAGAAATTCCTGTTTTAGCAATTTCCTCTGGCAGGAAAGCAAGCATATCTTCTTGTTTCATTCTTTTTATTGAAAGGGCACTATCAGGCTTTGAATCCCCATTTAAATTTTTAGCCTGGTTTCCTAAGGAAATGAAGCTTATACGATAACACTGTCTCTTTCTCTGTCAGGTCCTCTGCAGTAACTTTTAAACCATTTGGTCAGATGCAACTAAATTTTAAAGAATATGGAAAAGTCTCAGCTAAAACTCTTTTTTTTTTTTTCTCCAAAATGAGAGCCTGAGGAGAAGAGGAATATGAGTGAGCACACTTGACTGTTGTGCAGTCTGCTGGGCTTCTGAGGTCTGTCCCGTGGCTGTGTGAACACCAGAGGGATGGGGAGCGAACATGGGCTTCTGTGGTGCCCCATCAAGCTCAATGAGCAAAGGAGAGGGAGCTGGAGAAAATGGCCAAGGTCCAAACTCCACGGGGATCCCTTCTTCACTAGTCCTGGTGATCACTGTTCATGGAAAATATTTGTTATTTTAGAGTATAGACTCAAGTTAGGATTGTGTAAGCTCATCAACATGCACTTACTTCATCCAGTTTGGCATGTGTACTTTATTTGCAGATCATTTGAAAATTACAGTGCAAATAAAAATAGTAGGATCAAATGTTCTAATGCATAAATTTCAGGCTTGATTTATGGATACTAAGAATGAGGAAAAATTACTGTTATATAGAAAGGACTTATGCCCGCATTGTAAGTTCTATGAGTCACTTGGGGATTGGCTTTCTCAATCTGATGAAAGCCATTGTCTTATATCAGCTAGGATGGCTGATCAAATTTGCATATTCTCCAAGTGTAATACCAGAAAGAATCACAGTGGTCCTTCTACACTGACCTTCCATATAACACAGACGACTTCCTTGAAATAATCCTTGACTACACTAGAACATCTTTTTACAGGGGAAAATTGTCCAATATTGATTTGAACACCACAGTGATGTACCACCAGCCTGTGATAAGACCTTCATTGTCCAAAACAAAAAAGCCCTTGTTTTGATTCTAAGGGTTTTTTTTTTTTTCCTATGTCTTGTGCTTTGATTTATGATGATTAACATCCCATTTAATTCTTTGTGTAGGCAATTCTAGGCTGATGGAATCATCTTTTATCCTCATTCCTGGTATATTAAATGGAAAAAGTTCTCATAGGAATTTACTTACACTTGCCTTTCTCCATTCTCTTTCCAGTTTCTTAATGTAATTTCTGAAGTGGACAAACTGTCAATAATCATGACAAGAGTTAAGCAGCAGCAAATACCTTTCCTAGTCCTATTAAAAGTCCACTATTTTTTGTTGTACTAGCATTTCCCCATCCAATTGCCCTTGTTGATTATCTGTTGTGATTTTTCCTTTTCGGACAATCAGTGTTGCTCTTCTCCCTGCCAGTCTCTTTCAGTTATCTTGTTTTTTTGCATTATTTCCTAGACATCTGATTTAATACTGGTTACTCACTTGTGGCCATACTACCTATTGGTTCAGACTGTTCTGCACCAATGACCTTTTGTTCTGTAATATACGTATTTCTTTTCCATTCAGTGTCATCTGAATCATCAGTATTGCTGTCAGTATCATCAGTGTTTCAATTTCTTTCCCTATGTTATTGATGAATATATTTAAAGGTAGAGGGTGAAGAAAGAATGCTTGATAATTTCTCATTTATCTACCATTTTTCCAAATTTTAATCTATCTCTAATTTTGCCATGTTAACTTCGTAATGTTCTAGTTCTGTAATGGTGATGTCGTGAGGTACCAAATCAATTGCTTTGCAGAAGTGCTCGTGCACTGCATCAATGCTACTGCCTGTGTGAGCCAGCCTTGTAATCGCATCAATGGCTTGAAGTTAGACTGATGGGATCTATTTTCTAGAAAATAATGCTGCTTAACTCTATTTTCTTCCATTAATTATTTAACAGAGTCCTGTAGCAACTTCAGTGGAACTTTTCATATGATGCTCAAAACACTGACAAGTTGGACTGCGTGATAATAGAAATCCAAGTAAAAGTCACAAATTTTATAAAAATATATGTATGCACATATTTTTATATAAATGTGCACGTATTATATATACACACATAAATAATTTTGAAAAAACACACCTTCCTGAGGGATAGTTCTCCCTTTTGCCTATTGCAGTATTTTGGTTACTAGCCTTTATTACCATGGCCCCCAGTGCCACCCCTTTGCTTCCACAGATGTCTGTCTTCAGGCCCCAGCTTTCTGGACTTGTGTGTCTTAAACTCCCTATGCTCAGTATCCCTCAGGCCTGCTTGTCGCTGAAACCTCTTGTGTGGGACACCTTCCTCCCTCACATCCACTCCCTCTGTTCTTCCATTGAAAACCTGTGACCGAGCTCCATCTCTCACTGTACCGTGGTCTGCTGTTACTACCATCAGACCTTCCCTCGTGTATATGTTACTTAGGCTAAGCAAGAAATAGAATAATGTTTTGATACATCCTCATCCCAGTCTGTCCAGTGGAGTCTCTTAACCTTTAGCAGTGTAGAGCTAGGGGACAGCAGCCTATAATGTGTATAAGGACAAGTGTGTAATGTGCCCGTGTGCAGCAAGATGCTTATAGCTTTACTCCTGAAACTCTTAATGGGTTTCAGAACAGAATTGCTTTCTACCCTGTTTCTGCAGTCAGGTCTGTGTCCCTTTTCTGAAAGCACCTGCATTAAGGAGAAGCAATTTAACCTAATGCCACCACCAAGCCAATATTTCTTACTTAATGTCTCTTAAAAGAGGGTTTTAGATATGGCTCAGAGGTGACAAGAGAGCTGAAAGAAGCTTCTCTTGTGTTTAGCTGACGAAGAAATGAATAAATGAAAGTGATGGTGGGGCTTTTGGTGCAAGGTGTTGAATTAATTCCCCCGATATAATTGGCTTGGAAAAGAAAAATCACGAATTTGAGTGTGGTGGTTATTGTGGTCGTTTAGAACCTAGAGCAAGAATAGTGCTTTTGCTTGAGGCAGTTTCCTGAAGAAAGTGAAACTGAACTGGCTTTCCTGCCCTTTATAACCTCCAAATGCTTCTTCCCCCATATATGATTTAAATTGTCCCAATTAAATTCATACATCATAAATTTTAAGCCAATTTTGGCAAAAAAGAAGTTGCCTCAAATAGCTTTTTCATTGGACTCACTGCAGCAGAGGATTTAGACACACAATGATATTTAGCTAAGGGGCATAAAAGGACACACTTTTTTATTTTTTTGTGAATATTTCTTTAAGAGAAGACACATCAAGTCTTTTACAAGCACTAAATTAGCAAAGATTAAAAAATGAATCTAACACGTTTGCTTCCAAAATAGGTTGCAAAAAATGCAGATGTTAGTAGACAATGTTTAAAAATTGTGACTTATTACTGCTATTATCATGCATGTTTTCTTGCCATGACAGTTTTCATTGTTATCTTCTAAGTGCATTTATCCATGATTTCAAATATCATTAAGTTTTTCCTGGTATATTAACTTCCAATTATATTAAGTCTGTTCAGGGCAATAGAAACTGGTAGACGCAGTGTACGTGCTGAAGCAGTGTTGGTTGTACAGTCCCTTTTTGGGTTTGTAATATGAATAGCCACAGATATGTTAGCTATGAGTATCTGCAGAGTGCTTTAGCTCTCAATAATAAGTAGCAGGAGTTATTTTCCTCTTAATTTCAATGCCCCATACTGTGTCATCTGTGGTCAGAGCAATTTTTTAATAATCTACTGACCTACTGAGCACCCTGAAGTGCCACTAACACAAACAGCAATTTATCTCACAGCAAAATAGAGTCTGAAAACCTCTGAAGTTTTCTAATGGGAATAGCTGGAATGTTTTGGTATACAGTATGAAAGGCAGGATCCTGCTGTTACTTCAGTGTCTTGATCTTGGAGAATCATGCTCATCCTGTCACCTTTCTGCACCAAGTTTAAGAAGCACCTTCTTTACAAGCTGTGTAAGATGTGAAGCGCTCTGCTCTCCCCCAGAGCTACCCTGGGAATTAGTCATTCCTTTAAAAAGCCATGCCAAGGCCTGGCACCTGTTCCCATGCATGCCAATGGATGCTGCACTGCACAAGGTTATTTTCCCACACTCCCAGCAGAGCATCCATGTATCTTGAGCATTAAATAGCATGCCAACAGGAAGACAAAATATTTCCCTTCTTCAGTTTACTGCACTGAAATGCTTTTTCATGCCTGGCACACTTACATTTTTAAGTTGCCTTTCATTCCCCTAGTGTTAATGAGCTCACAAGCTGGCAGGAAAAGCCAAGTCCTGAAAGGGAGCAAAAAGTGCTCTTTATTCTGAACAGTTTCAACGGGAACAGCATTGGGTTTAGAATAAAGAGCAATTGATTGTGATGGCTGAGCCCTTTCCAGGATTATGTCCCTGCTGCACTATGGACATCTTGTCCTACACGTGTCTTATTCGGTGACTGCTAAAGATCTTCCCAGAGGGATTAGTTCCTTTGAACACAATACAGATGCAGGAAATAGACCCAAATGAGATTTAGATAATTGATTGTAGGCTGTATGCTCAAAAACAAGCCTTCAGTTTGCTTGTAATTTTGAATTTATGCTTAGCTTGTTCAATGTTTGTAACACACATCTCCTTTGCCTTCCTCCCCTGCTCACACAGACATGTGCCTGCACACAGACATGTTCTTTTTGTGAGATGTGCAGCTGTTAAGCAAAGGGACATGTAGCACACTTAGTGACAACATGAGCTGCTACACAAGCAGGGGTTGTATTTAAGAGATTGTGGCTTGGTTTGCATAAATTGCATCTACAAAAGGGAGTTCTTTATGCAAATTTTGGCACATAGCCTCAAGCTAGAGCAAAAAAGAGGCACAAAATTGACTTTCATGAAAAAAAAGAAATTGAAGAATTTTGTTTTGAAAGACTTTCATAGGTTGGAGTGAACTGAACAGAACCAGTCATTCTTAAACTTATTCTGCATAGAGTATGTAAATGCAATCACAATTGGTATCCCTTTACTTTGCAAATTGGTCTTATTGACTACATTGGGACTTACTTGGCAGTTTTTCCTGCATAGCTTTTTCAAGCAGAAAGTCAGCCCTTTCAACGTGGGCAAAATTAGTGTGGCCTGTTTAAAATTCAATACCACAGTCAGGTGGAACAAATGAGTTACTTTGAACCGGGTGAGGAGACTCAAACGTGTCCTGTTCTTTCATCTCTACGACAACATCCATTGCTGTTAAAAGTGGGGCATCCCAATTAGCTGCCTCCCCAGGATAACAGATGTATTGGAAAATTCTTGTTATTTCAGGTTGTATGGGCTTGTTTTCATTCATTTCCTCATGATGGCTGAACTGGCAGTCATACCACCTTGGGAACACTTTGTTTTACTGAAACACTGAATGTGAGCTCAGCTGCTTATTAGCCAAGAACCCTGATCTTGGCAAAGCCAGTGGCAGAGGAGAGCACGTGGAAGATTTCAGTACTCCAGCACTGGAGCAGAACTCCAGTTCTACTTTAGGATCACTAGAAGACTAGGTTTTTTAGGTGGTATGTTCTAGAGTGTGTCAACCTCCATGAGCTGTTAGAAAATGAACCATGTTGAAGGATTTCATTTAATTTGCAACCTGAAGAATTTTGTACCACGAAACAGAATCATTTGAGGAGGAGGGTGTAATGTTTGTATTTATGTCTACTCTAGCCTTCAAATTCAATCTAAGACATGTTTGTGTGTGATAATTCTCAGGATTATTTTAAAAATATCAAATGTCGAAAACTAGTGATCATATCAGAGATTCAGTGCCGTTGGATCAGTGGTGTCATCAATATACACATTGAAGTCTTTCAAATTGATGAATCCAATAAACTTATATCACCCTGTCAGACAGCATCTCTTTCACTCCTTTTGAAAAGCCCTTGATGTCCGAAAGTTTATAGATTAGCTGAATACTCAAGGTTTGTCTCTATGCTTATACTGATGCATTCAAAAGGCTGTTTGGCTTGAGTTAGTTTCCCTTGCATTTGAACCTATTATGAAGTAGATTGGCTATGTCAGATGCAAGAAGAACTTTGGAGAAGTTCTTCCTGGCCATCAACAACATCATCCCAAAAACCATTCTACAAGCAGGGAACACTGATTTCCAGAGACTGGGAAGATTCCTTAGTGCTGTTCAATTTATCAGAAAAGAAGAGCTTGCTGGACATACTACTGTGCAGCTTCCAATTTAGGTCAAAACACACGTGCTTTTTGTGCAAGACCTGTGCAACTAGCACGTTGTGGGTTTTCTCCATTCTCCTTTACTATCTTTTTAGGTAGCCAAAATAGCTGATAAAGGGGAATCTGTCTAGTTCATGTCATTCAGATATGAAGCTTCAGTCAGTCATATTCAAGCAAAATGGTCATAAATCACAAAGACTAGAAAACTCTGTTACTTATTGGAAAAGCTAAGAGAATGGAATGTGTTAATATACCCACAGTTTCAGAAATTCCATATTTATAATAGTCGGTAACACTTTACAGTCATTATTATAAACATTTTGTTTAGGATAGTGTTATCCCTCATGAAAAACTCACAACCAATTAGGTAGAGATGAAAGGTTTTGACCAGAAATATTCACAACAAAGGAAACTAACATCAAATATGTTTTCTTTTCTCTTGATTGCTGTTAGAGATGCTAAGTTTCCAAACGGTGGTGAAATACAATGTTTGTTATAGAAACAGTTCCTAATTATGGAATCTTATGGCTATGTAAGTTGTCATGGTTTTGTTACAGTAAGCTGAGCTGTGCATGCTTATACAGTGGGTTACCCTGTGCTTTGTAGCTTAAGATAATGAAGATAATGAAGATAATGTCTTCTGGGGACAAGGATGGTTCCTTGTGGAGGCTGTACAAAATAACTTCAGTTTTACTGTCATCATTCCTGGCATAAAAGCTAGCAAAGCTTGCAGTTCAAAATATGTGCATGCTCAGTAAATGCTCTGGGAAAGAACCAAACCAAAGCTCAGCACAGGAAATGGAAGAGTTAGAAGCCTAGCCCAATCTCAAGTGGGCAGACAAGAAGGGGGAATGTTAATGAGTCTACAAGGTCATAAACTTCTACTCAGTAGCAGTCAGCAATGCTTTTATGCCCTTATTGTACACAGCCTCCCCAGGGCAACTTGATGTTCTTGCTCAGACCTTTGCTAAAAGTTAGTTACAAATGAAGTGCTTTTGAGAGAAGGGAGACATACTGAAAAATCGAGATATGTGTACTCTGTTTATGATCTTTTCTGGTACTGAACTCCACATACAAATCATTACAGCAAATATATATATAAAAAAACTCACAAAAAATTGTAGGAGCCAATTCTATGTGTGATCAGCCTGCTGATCATTTGTCTTCATTCTGAATCTAACTTATAAGGGACGCTTTGCCTCTGACTCAAGATTTGGGCATGAAAAGGAACTATCTGCTGGAGAGGTGTGAGGCTTTAGGCACTGAGCTGCCTGAGCTGAGGAGAGGCAGCAGAAATTCCCGTTAGGCCGGCTTGCCAGCTGCTGGCACAGCACAGGGGCTGAGGACAAGCACTCATCTCCCAGAGCAGATACCTCTTGTCTAATGTTAGACATCTCGATGGTGGGAGTCATCCTAAGCTAATCATTGAGGTTCTGTGTATAGTTGGATATACCTGGGGAATACGTGTGCTTTCAGAGGATAATTGATTCTACCTGTCTTAGACTCCTACTTAGAATGAGATGAATTACCCTTTAGAAGTGTCTGGTGCTTGCGTTTGCCACAGACAGACTAGACAATTTGCTTAGATTAGGTGCCTAACTTTCGGTTGGCAAAGTTTAAGTGAGATGACTCCCACTCCTGCTATTTTCCTACAATTCTTTCATTTCCCAGCCTTCCAGAAAGGAAAGATAAATTCTCCTGGGAAAGAATCTGTATCTTAGATGTCCCACATCAATCATGTTTGTTATAGGAGGTTGGTTGAAATAACTTATTAGGGTCAAATCCCTGTTCCTAAGGTTATATATCACTGTCATATTTCATTTATAGGACTTGACACTTTTGAATTCATCTACTCCTGCATATGGATTTCTCATAAGTGTGTTTAAACTTTGATTTTTTTAATGCTTATAATAATCCTCTCAGATCATTCAGATCAATGTATTTCCCATATAGGGACTGTAATGCTGCACAATACATGTTCCCCAGAGTTCTAGTACAGTAGAAGATCTGCTTAGAAGTATGTGCAAGATATAAATAAACCAGATCAGAGAAAAGTGCTAAATCTGGGCTTCAAAGAAAGTTCAAAGGATATAAAGAAGCTCAGGCAATAATAGGAATGATTAAACCATTAGCATTACTGACATTCCTGAAAGAAAAGAACCATGTCCTATGTTGAGGTGATAATTTAACCTTCTGCTTCCACTGAGCATTAGTGCATAATGCTAATCCAAACTTATGGAAGCAAAAGGGTTAATTTACTTGCTGTTAGGTATGCAGATCTTAGGCAACATAGCACTAAGGCTCCATAGACCAAAGAGGGAGTGCCAAAATAAAATGCCCTCATTGATAGCAGTCCAGACACTACATGTGTTGACTGTACTTATTGTCTCTCTTATTTGAATTTATTTTCCTCTTGTTCCTAGGAGATGTGTAATATATGAGACTGATTGCCTGTCATAAATCATACAGACTGTTCAAAAGGAGGAAAGTAAGAGCCCTGTTAGACATGGTACTGCTTCTATTTCCAGGCTTCTCCCTCCAAGAAGCGGCCTTACCTCATGGAACTTTACATTTTTATGAATTCAAGCAGAATAGTTCTGAAACTGATGAAGACAGAAAAGAAAGATAAATGCAGTATTTCGAGATCACCCTGTGGTTTAGGATGTACGGCCAAGATTTCTGGAAATGCTATAGGAACAGCCACTCTTTGGGGTAAGGGCCAGCAAAAGAGACTTTCAGCCGTGTGCATGTGTTTGACTGGGTAGCAGCAGCCAGCACTTCCTTAGCTCACTAGTCTGAAGTGGAGGAGTGAGTGGCCTATGTACCAGTCACAGTCATTCCTAGGCTCCCAGTAACCTTCTCACCATCAGTATGTGACACGAGGTAGGGACAGGGATGGGAAATTTGGATCCCACAGAGAGAGCATCTGCGACCCCTGTGTCATGAGATACTACCCCGAATCTCCTTCTCTGTATCATTAGAAAAGGATCAGAGATAAAAGTCTCTTAAGATACTTGAAATCTCCATTTTCCCTCAACATTTGTGACAATGAGTTATATATTGTGTGCAGGATAGGTACTGTGAGGTAAAAACTCGGTTAGAAAAGAGTTAATCTGTTCAGCTGCAGAATTTCCTATGCCTTGAGCAGGGAAATGCAGGTAGGGCTGGAGCGCAGGGTGTGTGGTACAGAGACGCTGCAGCTGACGCTGCAGGCAATGTAGCCTTGTGGGGAATATTGTGAAATCTGTTCTATTCAACATGTGTAAGTATGGGTATTAGGAAACAAAACCAGTCAAAATAAAAAAAGGAAAAAAGAGAAAAATTTAAAGCAGGTGCAGAAATAGCATCTTTTCCTTTTTCTTTCCTTTTTCATTTTTTTTTTCTGGCATTATTAGTTCTTTTCCCACTTACAGGCAACTGCTTCAATGAGCGAATGTCAAAGAGAAGCAAGTTCTTGCAGCTGGAATTTTTTTTTCTGGTTCCATGTAATGGAGAACGGCATCCTTTGACCCCCTCAGAGTGTGAAGACAGCCCACGTGTGACTCCTTTATTTCCCAGTATAATGGTGGTCACAGACAAGCTGCCCCTTTGCAGCTCAGGCAATGATGCAATGGAAAGGTCCGGAAGAGGCCATGGCACAAGTTCCCTCTGCAGCAATCTCAAGCCCTAAAAGTCAGAGAAAGAGCACAGAGAGTGATAGAGAGACGTATAATATTTGCTCCAGCAATCCCCAGCACACTGTACATTTATAAGTACTACCTGCTAGCCTGGAGCTTTGATGTAGCAGACAGCAAAATAGCCACGCTCAGCTTGCAAACCTCTAGACAGATAGGAAAACAATTCCTCTTCAGGGCCAGAAAGGGATGGCAGGGCATCTATCGCTGAAAACTAAAGCTGCAATGATTTCAAATGGCCTTTTTCTTGTTACTGCACTAAGTACTTACTGCTGTTTAGTGTCATTCAGAAAGCATTGGACAGAAATAGTTACATAATTAGCCCATTAGCAGAAAGAAAATATTTTCCTTTGTTTACTTTATGTAAAACAAATTATAGTAGAGTTAAAGGAATCAAATCCATTTAAAGACTCGCTGACTCACATGTGGTAGAAATTATTGCTCTCCTAAAAATGGTAGTATTTTTAACTAAAAACACCTAAGCAGTGGGATAATTATTATCCTACTAATAGGAATACTAGCTGGATGGGCCAAATTTTGCTCTTGCACGCTGATGTTTAAACATTTATAAACTCTTCATGTTGTGTGGTCCCCGTGACAAAGACCTGTCCACCAAAACTACGTCTTGCTGCAGGACCGAGATCAGCAAGACCATAGTTCTTTCAAATAATGTGGCCTAAGCCAACAGCTTTAGAGTCTAGCTCTAAAAATTAACACTTTCTCTATGACAAATTCCATTGGCATGATATAAAATCTCACAGTGCTTGAGGAGTAAAAAGAATGTAGAGACTGTATAAAATATTTGCAAATAGTAATAAATTACTGCAGGAAATGTAGCATAGACAGTATTATTCATTTTTAAAATTTAACTCATTAAAAATCTTCTCCTCAAAATGTACCTGGAGGTGCCTTTGTATTCCCACCTAGAATGAGGTGAACATCACAGAGTGAGAATTTAGGTCTTCCCACTCAGTAACCCAACACCTCAGCTGTGATGGTTTTATTTCTTTGAAGCAGGTCTTTTTTTAAGAAGGCATTTTTGATTTTCCATGTCAACATTTTCTGTATCAATGTTTCTAAATGAAATCAGTATCAAAGCTGGCTGAAAGACTTTTGATCTAGTAGTGTAGGGGTAACCAGAAGAAACTCTTATTCTGAATCTCCTATGGCACAGGCATGATAAACCAAATCATGCAATATTCATGTGTATATCCCAAATGATTTCATGGCAATCTGCCCCTTCTATTATCATAATTTTTGGTACTGGTGTTGAATTTCCTGTTTTTTTCCTCTCTCTCTCTGTATAAATCACAACATCAACAAATACAGACTCCATAATGCATTCCAAAGAGATGGCCTCCTAATTTCCCTCTGCATGAATTATTTGTAACAGTCTGAACTTAGCATCAGCAGGCAAAGTAATCATCAAAAGGCATTTGCAAGTCAAGCCTGTATTTGCAGAATGGTTTTGGGGAGCACAGTGAAATTTAGAAAAGTCATGTATCCTGTCAGTGTACAGTAGGCTCTTCTCCTCCTCTCCTCTCCTCTCCTCTCCTCTCCTCTCCTCTCCTCTCCTCTCCTCTCCTCTCCTCTCCTCTCCTCT
>JAUBOD010000635.1:1551729-1566649 GCA_032353885.1 Nothura maculosa | reverse complement strand
GTAGATCATTCTGATTCTTTCAGAAATTTAGCTTAAATTGGTACAATTATTTCTGGTGAAATGGGATTATTGGTTTGGCATTGCTGACTGGCATGAGAGTTTTTCCCATTTCCCTTTCCCGGGTCATTAACTGCTTTTCCAGATATCAGAGCCATCTGTGGCAGGTGTTAGTGAGGACACCCCTATGTCAGCTTCTTGAAGAGGATGAGCAAGCAAGAGGTTTCTGGGGGAGCATTTGATTTGCTAGGACAAGGTCAGCAACCCATTTTTTGCCTTGCAGAGCTGCTCTGTAACCAGACTAGCAGGTTGCATAGCACACAGGGTAAGAAGACATTGAATTTTATTAATAAGGACTCTCTTATTATTGACTTTCTTTGTGCAGGTTTGGGTTCATATGACTCTAAAGTTTTTGAAGTTTTTTTGGCTTTACTTTGTTTCAGTATTGCATAAATGATATTTACGGTTGTGTTTGCCAGAAAGCCCTTCAAGAGCTTTGATGCAGATGAGCTCCATTCCCTTGTTCCGTTCTTCCGTTGCTCGCTCTGCCCTTGCCTTCCCAAGTCACCGTTGCGCTTGCTTATTCCAAAGGCATTGGGCAGAGCAGAGGCAAAAGGAAGCACAGACATTCCCCACTGACCATCCCTGGGCCTGTTCTCAGCACAAGCCAGAGGATGTTTAACAGGGAAAACTTACCCTCACTCCCATCCCATAGGAACAAGAACTAAGCAATGATTTTCTTAGCAATGTGACACCATGCCTAGGAGGAAAATACCTTAGCTCAAATGCATTTTAAAAAGCTGGCTGTATGTGATTGTGCATTCTTATTATTTCATTCTCTCTTCTTGCTAATGAACTAACAGGAGTTTTATCCTGGCAGACAGTGCTTGACTGCCTGCTGCTCATCTGAAAGTGCTGCCGTATCCCACCCTCTGCAGCTGCCTCCAGGCTGCCAGGGAAACTTCACAGACTCTAATTGTTTGGGTCATATATTAACCTCTGGTTTACAAAGGAGGCTAAATAATCTGAAAATTTCCATGGCATGCCTGCTGACTTTAATAGCCTATTAAGGATTTCAGGTAGTTTGTGACTTCACCCTATTTTTTTCTGTACTAATAATAAGGAAAAAAGTCAATACCATCACGAATTTGCAATGGAAATTGGAGTGAATAATGGGTTGGTGAGGCAGAAGTCAAGGCTGCTGGCAGAGGGGGAAAAAATAGGTGGCTAATTTTTGGAGATAATGTGACTGAGTAACTAGAAGGATGCTCTGGGGTTAGGAAGGTTGGCTGTGGCTCCCTGAATGCCCTTCTGTGCCAGCCCTCTGAGGGCTCAGTCTCAGCATCTTTCATTAGACACTAAAAAGCCTGGAGCTATTAGATATTTAGGGTTAAGCTCTCTGAGTAGTGGTTCTCTGTTTATAAAATGCAGATTACTACAGCTTCGCAGTTCTGTTGAAGTGTACTAAGAACAATGGCTGGAAGTGTCCTACCATATGATTTTTGACTATTTTTATTTTAAGATAAATTAAAGAAGTGGGATGCTAGACTAATGCTTTAAGTCAAACTGATTTAACTTGCTGAATCTTGCAGAAACATGGGATATAGATAGCTGCAGCAAAGAGAAGGACCACTGAGGAGACAGAGGCTGATGGAAGCTGCTTCTCGAGAAATTCTGTTGATTTATTAGACCCTCTCATTAAAAGCCTGTTGGAAAGCTAATTTTACCCAGATTTTTGTGCTTCCTTCATCAGTTAAGAAAAGGACCTGAGGACATCAGAACTGAATATAGGAAATAATTGGTTCATGCTGATACAATATTTGTTATTTTTAAGTAGCACTGACCACATGCTCACATCTGAAAATGGCCATCATGAGGAAAACAGCCAACATGCAGAAGGTTTCCAAACAGACCTCTCCTGCTAGGTTTTAGGTTAATTAGATTTTACAGAGGACATATCATAGATGAACATTGATGGTGAACACTTGCATTGGGAGATCAAAGAGCATCTCATTTGTGTTCTCCAGTGCTTGAGCTTTTGTCAGCATCAGCTGTGCAGTGTGACAAAATCACTGGGATTTTGTACTGTATTGTACTGTTGTACTGGGATTTGGGGTGGGGGCAAATGAGATCAGCTTCTAAGATCTCTTCTAAATTTCTAAATGAGAAATGGGATCTCTTTCTAAATTGTAAATGAGATCTCTTCTAAGTTTCTGTTTAATGGATTACAAGTAAGTGAATGTCTAAGGTAATAGACCTCTGTGATATATAAATATTAATTGTTACTCATCTGTTTGCAGTGTCTAGGTTCTACTTTCTTATGTTTCTTTACTCTCAATCTTCTCTTACCTACTCAGACTCCATTTTCCTGTGTAGCATTCTTATAAATGACTTCTGCAGCTGCAGACTGTTTTATTGTTATTTACTGAAACTAAAAAGTAGATGGGAAAATTTTTGTCAAGAAACAAAATCTTACTGATCTTTAATATGCAATAATATTATGATACGCTGCACATCCTTGCAGTAGAAATTTTGTAAGCACAAATGCTTTATCCTTTTTACCCAGGAAAGTAAACCCAGAAGCTTACATCTGTCTTTCTATTTACTCTAAGATGTTCCTCAGAGCACAAAGATTCCATGCAAAGTGCATGTTGTAGCTGGATACATAAACATATAGCCCCACTGTTGGCATAAAGGAACATAATGTGCTTTTTAAATGCAAAATTTCTCATGAAATCAACAGAAGCATCATCAGTCATCGTGACAAATTCTCAACATCATGCTTTGAAAAGTCAAAGTAAATTTCACTATTGTTAAAATGATAAATCTAGAGGAATATGGAAGTTGACATATTGGAGCAAATTCATTTCTCCTTGTGGTTTAGTATCCTCCAATGAAGCACAGCATCAGATGATGCAAGCCTGTTGTGCCAGGCTTCATCTTGACAAACAAGCTTATTGGATACCTTCAAGTGTGAAGGTGTCTTAAATATCTTTGGAACCATCTCTGGTTTTGAGAACGCCAAAGAGTTATCTCTGGCCAAGCTGTTCTGTAACCTTCATTACACTGATTTCCTCTAGACATTTCCTCTGAAATCCCCCAGGAACTTATGATAAGGGACCTGCCAGGCTCTACACAATTCCCATCCCTTGAGTTCTGCCTACCAAACTTATTTTTGAGCATGCTGATGCTGAAAATGTCAGTCTGCATATGTGTTGGATGCACATTGGTTATATGTAGTTTACCCATGTAGCACAACAGTAATATGTGATTGTCCCATACATACTGTCAAGTTTGAAAATGACTTCTTGCCTACTGGTTTTGCAGCTTTGTTGGTGACCAAGGAGCTTATTTGCAGTGGCTGTTGTGCCTCTGAGCTACCTGTGGGTGCTCTTTGTGGTCATGATGCATCATTTACCACTTTCCCTAACCAACTAGCAGTATGTGCAGTATCCTGCAGTATCCATGGAGTATCCTGCCCTTCAGAAGGGACACTTTGCAAGCATGGCTTGAGCCAGGCATGCAAACTGCCCAGCACACAAGTCTAGTCTGGAAGACACCCTCACCATTAGCATAGCCCAATATGAGAACCTCTCCTACCACGAAATCTATATGGACCACCAAGTGCAACATGTGTCAGGCTAAAAGCTCCTTCTGATTAATATTAATCACACTTACAGACTTGTGCTCTCTAATGACATTTACACGTGCTTGTGCTCTGCTAGAGTTGAAGTGCTGTTAACATGGGACAGTTACACTTGTCTATGGAGACTAAAATCTAAAAATGAAGTGATACTCCCATGAGGGTATAAATAAGTTCTCCTTTATCTCCATATGCAACAGTGGGCTGTTGCTTCCAAGCTTCTCCTTTCCTTTCTGCTACTTAACACATATTTCATCACTTAACACCTAGCACAATTTCATCATAGCCCTCCTTTTGGCACAGACTTTTGGTATAGATATGTTTTTGGAAGCAGAGGAGGTGGGTAGTAAATGGAACCGCTTGTTGTTGTTTGGGGTTGTTTTTTTTCCTGTTGGGTTGTCTTTGCCTTCCAGCAGTTTTAATTTCTAGTAGTTAATTATCCAGTATTGTTTTGGATAATGCGAAGCAGCTAAACTCTTACATAATTTATGAAAATGAAAGTAATCCCAAAATATCTGCCAGACACGTTTTAATCCTAATTAAAATTGAAAGAGAAAAGAGAAAGAATTAAATACATTTTATAGTCTTGACGTATTCCCCATCAAGCAAGATTTTTCCATTCCAGAGCGCCCCTGCTTAATTTCCAGTCAGCCTGCATGACTGACAGGGCAAGGAACTGAGTGCCTGCCAGTTCCTTTGGAGAATTTATTTAAGGTGTTTCTGAGCTGTGAAAGGGATCTGTCATGTCAATAGCAGCAACGTGGCTCATCAGAACGCTGGTCAGTCTTGTCATCAAGAAGGAAATAGGGTATGTGCATGTGACAGAGAGACACATAGAGAAATTACATTGAGAATAAAATTTACTCATCCTCACTATCTGTGTCTGCATATATTCTAGCTTTTTTACTAATTCTTGAGGAAGTCACAATAAGATAAGTCATTCAAATTACTCTTTGATTAACTTAGCAGAGCACTTGGGAGCAGGGCTGTGAGGAGGGTGTGTGTAGGTCTGGGGAATGGGAATGCGAAATTCGTTCCCAAGCTATCCCCTTTTATACGCTGTGAAATTTCATCAGTTAATTTCAGGAGGCCCAAAGAAACTGGTAAGCGAGCCTCTCATGTTGGGAGGTTTGGGATCTGCAAAGCATCTGGGATTCCAGGGGCTTATTTGAGCTTATCAGTGGTAACTGACACTCTTTGATCTGCCAATTGGGCTAGGAGTCATTTTGGAACAGATGTCCATGTGAGTTTTCCATTGCATTGTGATTCTGGTCAGCTTCAGGCTTTCAGTGCACTTTCAATTGGAACTATAAATAGTTTTAGCTGATGTGTGCTATAAAATCCTTGGTTGTAGGTGAGCTGGTACTCTCTTCCTTAATTGTGAGATCTAGCTATTTGTAATGTTAAAGCTCAACAGACGTCTCAACGAATCACAAATCCATTTGAGTACTTGTGACACAAGTAATGAATGTCCTTTTCCTTCCGATCGTATCCTTCAGAGGATATTTTCTGTATAAAGGGGATTTCTGTCTCTGATTCCTAAAGGCCCTTTGCCTCTCTACTGTCCCTTTCTTTTGCATGTTGGAATAAAAGGGCTGTTGAACTTGGGGGAATTGAGGTCTGTCTGTTCAGCAACTCTTCCCAAGCCATTACTACAGCCCAAGGAGTACGGCTGTAGAAAACACACAGCATTTGCCTTGGCTCCAGTGGAGACTTAGTCAACCATTAACTACCTCCAAAACAGTTGAAGCTTGTTTATTAAAGGGATGGCATGATACAGTGACCAATAATATCAGTAGATATTCTGAACTTGATGAGCTGGGGCTATCTCAGGTGCTGTCATACATTCCAGAAGTGAGGAGGGAAAATTTCAGTTGCACCTTTTTGCTGTAATTAACACATCTTAGAGTCCTCTGCTTGGTTATACATGAGATCTAACACATTGTGATACTGCCTTGTCAACATTGAGAGCATCCAGGACAACGATTTAAGTCAGATATCTAGCTTAGAAAAGTTTAATTAAAATCTGGCTATTAGAAAATCAAAAGCATCTACTTTTTTATTGTTTATGGTTTGCCTCATAAATCAGCTGTACTTTTTAACTTTACTGCATTGCCAAATGTTACTACTACTCCAAATGTTCTTGAGTGTTTTAGAAAAGTAGCAACAAAAGCTGCTCTGAATTCTTAATTTTAATTTTATTGGCAAATCCATCATAAGGGTCTATTAAGAAAATTAAGCAGTGATAGAGTGAGAACTAAATTTATATGAGACACAAAATATTCTGATATGCAAAACTCTGAGTAATGGCTGTTTTTCAGCATGACTGAAGCTCAGCAGTAGGTACCCAAAGCTTCTGTTTTAGAGCCAGTGTCAACCACAGAGCTTATTAGAGCTCTCTGTATCTGGGGGAGGTGGAAAAAGTAACTTTTTTAAAAAATTTAAGGAATTACCACTTTGTTAAACTTGAAATATTTTTGCAGGCGATTTGATCTGAAAATGTTCTGATATAATTCAGTTTTGTTTTGTGTTCAGAATCTTATCAGTCCAGACTTTCAGGGGTTATGTCCCCAAGATAAGTCAGAAGATGGCTTTCCCTCAGATGAGGTTCTGTTTCTTTCCAAGGAAAATGAGGACATTTAGGGGAGAAAATTTCAAACAACTTAATCTTATACTTAGGAAAGATAATGCCAGTTACCAATGATTGAGCTTTCCCAGAGCACTTTCAACTAAGAATATTTTTAGATCAAATTGAAAGTGCAAAGTGGGGGAGGAAATGTGGATGAAAGCCACCTCTAAACTTTTATTCATGATTGGGAAAATGGGCCCAGAAAAGCCAAGCACGTGGTTAGCCTAGCTCTTAACCATGATGAATCACAGAGATAAAGAAACTGAATGTAGAAATGATGTCTCTTCAATTTCTAAACTTTGTCCAGCGATTTTTGAAATTGTTCAGCAGATAAACTGCCCCCTCAAGGCTATTCCTTTTCCCTTTTGTCCTTTTCTGTTTTGTTTTTTTTTATTGTCTTGCTTTGCTAACCAGATCTCTACAGCTATGTGAAAAGAAAGGTGATAATAGATGAAAGTCAGCGTTGCAAAATGCACAGTGTTGCTGGAGGAATAACTGGAACGGCTTGCAGTGTGTAGCTCTGCGGGGAAAACACTGAGAAGCTCGTGGTCAGCAGACCTGAGTCATTGCTGGTAGCCATCAAAATCTCTTACAGAAGGGAATTCGTCTTAAGTGACTCCCTGTGCTGGGCCCCAACTGCTATATCTGGCTCTTGCTCCAAGGGAAAAATATCTAGGCAACAAAATATTTGGATCAAACTGAAAAACAACAACTCAACAACAAGTAGCTTGAGGGTTGAAATTAACTGTGAGAAATCTTATCCCAAGCACTCATCACAAGACAAAAGGTATGAAAAATAGGGTCAAACAGAGAGCATGTCTTCTGCAGTCCATAGCTGTGAATTCCAAAGGGCAACCCTATATAGTTTTTTTTTTCTACATCAAGTGTACTTAAACAGAGCAGTAGAAGAGGATTTTTTCCTGTCCCCCACTGAAAAACTTTTTTTTTCTCGTCTCTTCATAATCCCCTGAATGCCTCAGATCTTCCCCTTAAAGCACCATTTACAGTGTTAGGGTTCTCTGCCAGGTTATTGGTGAGAAGCAATCTTACTGAAAGGAGGATGAGTAGCAAGTGCAGCTCAGCCTGCTGATGTGGTTGGGGGGCTTGTCATACTCATGCTTTTTCAGCCTGGTAAATCTGATATCCATTTAAGCAGCCTTGCCTTTGTGACTGCAAGGATATTTTTCCATAATTTTTCAGACGTAACCAGTGATGGTTTTTCTACTGCATTTTAGTTTTGAGTGCCCAAGATAAGTGACTGTAAAGGTCCTAAATAGGAGGTGGGGTGTAGTTCCCACAAAGCCAGGCTAATACTTTTCCCTCACATCAGGCATCAGAGAGAAGCAGTTACTCAAACTTTGTAACAAAATAGTTGTTTGTTATTTATTGCATATATAATGCAGTATACTTTGCTTCAGGTTTATCTCACTTCATTTTATCACATGGCGATGGTCATCTTTGACTTTCTAATTCTTAAGGCATATCACCAGCTCTAGAGTGCTAGTAAATATTCCAGTTAGGATTCATCTGAGTGGGTGCAATTAGTTCCAGCTAGTCACCCTGCATTCTCCAAAGGCTAGTTTTCCTGTGCCAAGGTAGCCCTTGGCTTGGTTGATTTCATGGCCTGGGTGATTCACCTTCTAAAGGCTTCACTGCTGACCTCTGACTGCAGTGGGAGCAAAGTTGCTTGTTAGCCTAAGTGCCTAAACTGAGACTGCTAAAGTCAGGAGAAAAGAATTCTCTACCCCTTGCATAAAGAAATAGGGTAACTTTCATGAATGGGGAATATGCATTTGAATCTGTGAAATAATGTAAGTATTAGGAAATACAAGTAATACTGAATGGAAATCAGGAATTTGGGCTTCCTCTGCTTTTAATTTATAGACTAAATGTCTTTAATCCCTAAGGGAAATACGTATTTACCGAATGCCTTTATCAAGTCCTGACAGACTTCTTAGTCAAAGAAACTGCAGAAGGTGATAAACTGTCTTCTGTGAATGGTTCTCTCCCATGTACGTGTGGCTCAATTTGTTAAGGGAAGCGGCTCTTCATGCACTTCTCAGAGGAACAGCCACCTCCTAGGAATGGAAAGGTCAGCTCTTCAAGCTGCAAATGTAAATAACCATTGTGGAGTCCAGTAATTCATAAATAAGTCATGTCTGACAAAACTGATAAGTCTGTTCTATTATGAGTGCAAAAAAGAGAGCGGCTGCCACTAAAACGTGAAAGGAAATCCCACTTGGTATAAAAGCAGGTATTAACATATCTGTATTTTCATATTTCAAGCTGAAACAAATGACAGTCTACAAATAAATACACGTTTTAATTAAGAAATTATTTGCGTCAGGAACTGATGTCATTCTTATTATAAATTTGCTTGCTTTAACTCTTCAAAATTATTTAAATGTAGCATTTTGCGGCATAGTTGTCCACAGCAAATTTCTGTGCAGATCCTCCCTCTCTGTGCCCTTCGAGGCACGGTGCTCAGTACAAGCAGGGCTCCATGGTGCAATGCAGCACTGTGTTAGAAATCCCCGGGCTGTCTTGGAGCAGTCAGCTGTGTCAGTATGGCCCTGTACAGCGCCACGCAACAGAGCTAGCAGCGGTCCCCAAAGCTGCCTGTTCACATTACCTATTCCACAGCCATCCCCTTTGAGCACGAAGGAGCCCTGCTGGCACCAGTGCCGGGATCTCGGCACCACGCTCCGCTGCTCGCTGTGGTTATCGCTTTGTACTTTGTGCAACGCTTGGTTAGGCTGCTGGGATCATATGATGTTGCACATGTGCTTGGCCGGGGCGACTTGTGCAGCTGAAGGCATAGCCTGAATTGTAAGTATAATCATTCACTCTAAAATCCTATTCCGTGATGTACTCGCTCACTAGTTGCGTACCTGACTATGAATCACAATAAAGACAGTTGCCAGATGAACAGATTATGAGTTGCTAATAACTTAGCACTGTCTTATCTGTGCAGAATCACATGGAAAAAAAGCTACTGAAAAACAAAGATGGCAAAACTTCACTCAAATAATCAAGTATTTTTTCAACTGGTACCATTTGATCCAAACAAGAACTCTGATTCTATTAAAACAAAGTTTGATTGTTTTTGCTTTGTTTTACCTTAGAAACTAAACATTAGAGTGACTAAAGTTCTCCAGAAAACTAAAACCTTCACTTTTGAAGCCATGCAGGACAAGAAAGGAAATCAATGTAAAAACAACTCCATTATTTTTAAGCACAAAATTTTCCTTACTTCTTGTGTATCAGCATTGCAGGTACACAGTGCGTTTGAGCCCTCTCACAGGTAACAGTTCCTAGCTAACAAGATCATTTGCAGATTCTTAATTAGTTTTGCAGTCAGAAAATGAGTGGTTCACCCATCCTCCTTCCCTTTCCACTATCTGGTGTAGCAAAAGGAAGTAAATAGGTCACTATGTAGTATGTATTAATTTCAAAATAGATGCTGAGGCCTATGGGCTTTGTATACAGCAAAATAATGTATTTTTTTTTCTCTTCATAATGCATTATTTTCCTATTTGTTTGCCCACATTTTGTATCAAAACACTGTTTTTGCAGCTGGAATCTGAAGAGGGGATGTTTCTCCAGTATAGACGTTTGGTTAAACTGCAACTGTGAATCCCGCAGGGGAAAAAACTTCCGACAAAACTGTCTTAAGAATGTGCTGGTGGTTGGAGATGGAAAATGTTCAGCGACAGGCTGCTGCTTAAAAAGTGCTGACTAGTGAACTTTGGAAAACTGCCTTGCCTAGAGCAAACTGATCAGCAACTTTAATGTTAGAAAAACCTGAAAGCCCCCTGAAATAACCATCTTTGGCAAAATTTAACGCTGAATTCACACTTGTGTCCTCTGAAACAGTACTGCATAGAGCGAGCTCATTTGGCTTCCATGCAAGAGAGGCACAAAGCACAAACAAACATATCAAATCCTTCATTCTCATGTTCCACTTACTCGTCTCCAGCTCCACAGAGAGCATTTAGCTGGGAGTCAGGTTTAATTACCTCTGATGGTGAACGTGGTATCCAGGCTTGCAGGCACTTATTAGTCCCGGGGGAGGGCTCAGGGTCTCATTGAAAGCTCTGTTTTGGAAAAGCATATTTGCTTCAGTCCTGGAAACTACAACATAATCCTTTAAATTTTGAGCAGTTGATTTTGTTTCTACTTTGGAGGCCAACAGACTCAATTTATGCCAGGTATTGGGTGGTGATGGTGGGGAAAATATCCATTCCCATTTAGCTGGGAAGCTAAATGAAGGCTACTGTCAGCATAAGAAAGTACCAGAGAATGAAGAAATTGGAGAGAGCCAGAGGGAAGGGGAGAATTTGCTTTCTACCTCCCCTCTCCTTGCTTTGATCCCAAGTCCTTCAGTGATGTCTGGCAGATGCTGTCAGGGATCAAACAGAAGAGGCCAAAGGTGCCCCTGAGATGTTACATGTAAAAGCAAAGGAGATGGGCAAGATATTTGAAAGGAAACAATGCCCTTGTACTAAGAATAGTGCTATAAGAATGCATATTCTTATAGCACTATTCCTATACGGACTCCTGTCCAGGGGACAGAACGAGACACACTGTTTCACTAAACTGTATCCTAAGGAGATGGAAAACATTTGTGTCTTTCATGCTTTCTTCTGCCTTTCCTTCTCAGGTGAGTTTTGCTTGTTTTGCTCACAGCCGTTTGCAGCGCCTCCGTGTCACTGGGTCACTCGTACAGCATTTGCAAAATCTGCATGGGGTGCGTGTCAGCTTTAACCTGTATGACTAATGCTGGTGAGAGGTTTCTTAACTTGGGAGAAAGCTCGGTTGAAGACTTTACTGAGTCATAGACTTTCGAAGACTAGAAGGGAAGATTTCATATGAAAAATACATTGCCAGGTGACAATCTTGTATTGCTGTCTTGGTAGCTGACCTTAACTTCAGCATCATGCCTCTTTATGAAGGGTCATGCTGGCCTGAAGAACACTGACTAGTAAACTTCTCTCAGTTGATTTCTACATGGAGCCCATCATTTCCTTCTGCTGGAAACATAACGTATACAGAAACACCCTGTTTTAAAGATGATGTTAGAACTGTTGCTGTGTTTGAAGTCAATAGCAGAGAACATATTACAAAGTCTGGCTGAAGTATCTCAGAAGCTGTCAGCTATGCCAGCAGCAACAAGGAGGTGGCCAAATGGAATGAGGTGAATGGACTTCTGTGGTGTGTGGGTCTACAGAATGGTGTTCGAGGGCTTTACTTAAAAAAAGTTGTTGGAAAGTTGAGAAGCGTTCAAAGAGTTACAAGAATGCTTGTCCATAGAACAAGTCGTATTGTGAGTGCTTAAGGAGACTTCACTGTTGAATTTTATCCAAAAGAAAATAAAAATGGTGGATCACGATCTATAGACTGCTCTCTTGTTCATCACGAAACAGGCTTCTGTGTAGGCTGCAGGTTTTGAAAGCTCAAGCTAGATTCATTCACTGAGAAATGGGGTGCCTTATGGGGGAGGAGAAAATAATTATGTGCTAGCACAACTTATCATGGATTATTTTAGACAAGAGTGACTAACATCATGTCCTTTCCTTATCAGTGATGGTGGTATAGGCACAACTGATCTTGCCCTGGGGCAAGAGAAAGGACTAAATAACCTTAATCCATGGTCCTTTTTCTCTTTTTTTTTTTTTTCCTATTAATTCATTGTTCAGAGACACAGTCTTTTGCAAAGCAAGTTCCCACTCAAGGTAGGAGTGTCTGACTGCCCATGTTTTTCAGCTAATGTTCTGGCTCTTGCCAGTTGGCTCTGATGCAGTTGAACAGCTTCTGAAAGAGCCTCAGGGGCCTCCTAAAATGTTTCACTATACTGTCATGGTCATAGGGCAGCAACACTCTGCTTTTCTGGGCAGGTTGGTCAGACTCTTGTGGTGCCATCCCTGGCAACTGAAATTAGACCTACTGCTTTAGGTCTCTCTACTGACCTGCTCACTTTGATTTTCTGTTGTATAGTTGGCACAGTTAACAAAGTTAATATAGATCTGCAGCCTAGGAAATAAATGCAGCATGGAAATAGACTTCTTCATGCAGAATATAAAAAAATCAAGCTTGTATATTTGCATCTTTAAAAAATATATTTATGTATTTTATAAATACGGTATCATTCAGCAAATCCATAGGGGTATCAATGTTCTTACACAGGATGCCATGGGATTTTAAAGCAGTTGGAAAGAAAGCAGTGTATGTTGGTAAGAGTATATGAATAAACAGCAGAATATCATTTTGAGGAATTAAAAATACTTAGAATTTGATTTAGGATTTATTATCATCTATTGTTTGGCGACAGTCATCTTTCCAATATATGGAATGCACCGTTTGATGTTAGCAGTAGGCATCTTGTTTCTGTTGTATCTTTTAGTGCTTTAATAGATACCAAAGTCACATTATATATCATCTTTGGAACTGCAAGAAGACTTTAAGAAAACTTAAACTTTTTTTAAAGAGCAAAGAGCTACAAGAGACAGAGGTTCCAGGATTTCATTTTTGGTAAACTTTTTGCTAATACAGATCCACATTTTGACAGCTTTGCCCTTCTTATTTCACAAGCCACTCTACACAAGCTAAGAATCTAGCATATGCAGCCGGCATAGCCGGCTCATCTAACTGCATTCTGGTTTGAATTCTCACTAATTATTTTAGTTACCTGTAAAATATTCAAGAATAGCTTCAAGAAATAAATGTGAAAAGTATTCTTATATAGCCCTATAGTAGAAACTGAGATAGTTGATTCTTACTATTTTTCACCCAATTTCCTTTCTACAGCCCTTTTGTGAACACCTCCTTCACATATTTTTTTGATCACTTGTTTTGATATAATGATAGTCTTTCTCCTGACACGTCTCATTTCCAACAGATTGCCTGTGGATCCCTATTTTCACCACCAGTTTGATCTGTCATGGTACTTTGGTCTTCTGCAGGAAGTGGAAGCAAAAAATGCAAGCTAGGATAGAAAGCCACACCTTCCAACCATTAAATCTGTTTAGGCAATAACTCTTTCTTTTCTTCTCCTTCTTCTTTTTTTTTTTTTTTTTTTTTTGATTAGGTAGGGATTTAAAACACTTAAAATGTCCATTTTGTTTCAGTCTGCCCTGATGTTGCTTTCAGATGCTTATGTGACCAAGACAAGCAATTAAACTAGGTGTGAATTGGCTATAGCATTAGCATTAATAATCATCACTAGTATCACTCCATAAATATGTATGTGTTATTTTTATCCACAAGGAGTAATACCTATGCAACTATATGAAGTGCTTCTCAGAAAGAATCTTATTGTTCTGGGTTGCTGACTTGAAAACAAATGGGACCAGAGGTAGTCCTCTGAGTTTCTAGTGCATCTTATCTGAAGTGCAAAAGCTAACAGGAAACCAAAATGGTAAGCATACATGAAAAACACAAAGCTCAGGAAAAGCTCAGTATAACCTAGTTAGTTTAACCAGCATGTCTAGCTCTAGGCATAGATCTGCCAGTGGCTGAAGCTGCCCTGTGGTAGACAGTCATCTTAATTTTTAACCAGCAATAAATTTATATAGCAGATACTATAATTAGCTAGGAAACCAAAGAGCGGTAAGGGTGTGTTATTTCATATAAAGAACACTTTTGTAAATTTGTGTTCTTCAGAATTTAATGAAGTTGCATAAAAATATCTTTGGGATCCAGGTCTCTGTGAGGACAGAACTGGTACCACATATACATAAGCACTAGGACTATTTGCTCCAGTGTGATATTTAATTTAGCTTTGGAGAGCTTTATATACATGATAACAGCAGGCCTTTCAATTAGTTATCAGGATGAGCCTACTTTATTCAAAGTACAAGAGCCATGTATAGAAATAGAGAATTCTGCTTTGAGAAAAGCTTATATTTTGAACATAAATGTCAAGGTAGATCTTTTGTTTTTTTTTACCACCATATTTGCAAAGATGTGTATTTGGACACTTACTAGTATTTGTTTTGCAAAACCCATAATAAGAGCTGCTGGGAGAATTTTAAAGCAATAAAGGTATAGATTATTTCTTGGAGCTCTTAGCTCATATAAACTTCGTATCATCAAAGGAGATGAATTGCTCAAGGACAGCGGCAGTATTGGAAAAGCAGTCAATGATATCCTTTCATGTTTGGTTTTTGCACTTGAGGTTCCTGCTAAAAATCTACAGCCATGCACAGAGCGAACACAGCATGGTCGCAAAGTCAACTTGATATCAAATAGAATCACAGAATGGTTGAGGTTGGAAGGGACCTCTAGAGTTCATCTAGTCCAAGCAGGGACACCTAGACCATGTGATATGTCCTGGATATTTGATCAAAACCATAGAAAGGTTAATTACTAGGTTAGTCAAACTATGACAAGGTGAATTAGGAATATTGAACTCAGAATTTCCAGGGTTATTCTCCCGCTGCCTCCCCCTTTTTTTTTTTAAATCTTTTTAATTAGCCAACTAATCTATTGGGTGATGTGCATGCATGTCCTTACTATTCACCTGTATCCTGACTTGTACTACTGTGTGAAACTTGACAAGGCATAGTAAGTATCTGTCAAATTTCAAGTCAAGTGTTTCAAACTTTCATTGTATTTGTTATTCTGCTGATTTTTCTTGGAGTTTCAAGAGA
>JAUBOD010000635.1:1530330-1546721 GCA_032353885.1 Nothura maculosa | reverse complement strand
ACAGATTTTAAGGGCCAAAATGAGAGATATGCATATTAGTACTTTTTCAATACACAGTAAGATTTTTCTTTCTTTTCGTAGTTGGGACATGGAATTCTTGGCTTGCCTTGGCTAAGGCAAGACCTTGATATCCTAAAATATATATTATTCCATACTGTATTCTTGTTTAAAGCCTTCAAAATGGGGGAATTAAGGGTTCTGCAATTCATTGTGCAATTTTCCTTCAAGAAAATATTGTGCATTATGGTGATTTTGTTGTGGCAGAATTAGGCTACTTTTGAATAGGGAATTGACCGTCACTTGTGAGATTACTAAATACCTACATACTTTGTTTGTGAAGACTGGACTTGGGAAGATGGAGATGTCTGTCTTCCTCCTTGCTGGGGGCTGCAGCAGTGATTCTTGACAACTTGAGGTTGCCTCTCTGGGGGAAACCATTTCAATTGCTAGCGATCATTTTCCAGAGCAACTTCTAAGTCTGTATTATCAAAATTCCTCTTGTTCCTATTTACAAGTGCAAGGCCAGATGTGCATAGGGAAAACGAGACCATTCCATAGATGACCACCAGTTAAATTAACATTTTCAAGTTCAAGAGTTATGTGAACAAACAGAGCAGAAAGCTGGAGACCTGTGTGGTGTTTGGTCTGGAACACGCAGCTGGTGACAAGCTTTCAGCAAAGGAGAGGCACAGATTGGTTATTGTTGGGACAACAGGTTAATTTTCCCTCAGAAGGGAAGTGATTGCTGTCGGATGCCAGAAATGTTTTATTTAGTTAGTTCTATTCACATACATATTTTCCTTGAAAGGAAGGGGAACAAACTGTGACTGTACTAACAGTTAGAAAATTTAAAGTATTGGGAGTTTGTCTGGGGGATTTGGGGAACAAGAGAGGGAACTGGTACCTCCTACCACTGCCTTTGTTGCAGTTCTTTCTAAAAGTGTTATTTCAGTCCATTTCTTTTTCCCGAGATGATAGGGAGCCAAACCACTAATTCGTCCATCCCAGAAAGAGCTACACATTTTATTTTACATTATCAGAAAGAGAACAGTTAAATCGATTAGTGAGTGTTAAGTTGTCAAGCTGATTAAAGAATGGCGACATGATGAACCTTTTTGAATTTTACAGAAGAAAATCAGGGATTCAAAAAGAGATAAAGAAGACCTAAAAAAATAAAACTGACAGAAGTGCAAATCTAACAGAAATGACAATGTGACAGAGTAGGAATTGGATGTCCATTGATGACTCTATAAAATAAAAATTAATTGAATAATACTTCAGGAAATAAAGTTTAAGAATCGAGAATAGGATCTGCCAAGTGTTCAGTTTGACTTGGCAAACAGCAGCCCCATCCCTCTGCTCTGCTAGCAGGTTTTAGCCCTAAGTTTGGCTTCTTTGTAGCCAAAGAGGGGCATGTTCAATGTTCAGAAACTATAGATGCTTGGTGTTATATCAGATGCTAGTGGAGTGCAAGTATGGAGAAATCCTCCAACCACTATAAACCAAAGCTCTTTGTGAGGTAACTGAAATTAAAACTTACAGGTATTTGTGGTGTGATTTCTATATAACACGTCTGTGAGCTAGCATGAGGTACAGCATGCAGACTCACTGGATTTAAGCTGAAGGTACTAAAGGCAATCTGGGAAAGAGGTGCAATTCGCAGCAGCTTCTCAAGTTGCACAGTCAAAACAGAATATTGTGCTTTCAGGATGTTCTAAGACAATTAGATACAAGCCATTTCTTCAGATCTGAATAACGCCTTCAGGAGAAACAAAATCATTATTTTGTTCCTGAAGATTTCCAGATATGCTCTCATTCCCTTTTCGTTGTGTAAAGCTTTTGCTTAAAGTTTATTCAGACACAAATTATAAAATGTATTTCTATCATAAATTCTCTCCTAGAGAATCAGAGCTGCTGGTATTTTAGCTGACATCACCTCTTTTCACATATACCTGAAAAGAATTGTACAACAGGCTTACTTAGGATTTGAAATGCTGCAATACCTTTGAAGACTGGCTCGTTAGTGATATCAGTGGAATGGGTGGGTTCGCTGTGATGCCCTTTTTTACAGCTGACAGTGATTAAGAAAAAAATACAGAAAGTGATTTCCTGAGGCAGAGTTTCATCCTCAGAGCATGATCAGATTAGGCTGCTCCTTGTTCTTTAGTTAGAGCTCAGGGGCTGTTTTGACTGGTTATGCTTCAAATAATCTTCAGCTTGGGGGACTTGGTCTCTCTTGCACATCTGAGTTATTTTCTTCTGGATACACCTGCATCAGATAAGAAGTAGAGTATGGTAAGGTTTATCCTTCAAGTGTTTTTGGGGGTGGATATATGATATTTCTGGGCTGGGAGTTCTATATGGTGTGCATGTTCATTTTTCTCAATGATAAATGCATTTAAATAAAATAGGTAGGCTTTTGTTATTGTGTTGTTCCTGTTCTAATACTGCAGATTGCTAATAATAAGTGAGTGCCTATAGCTGCTTGGAAGGGTGGCTTTTAATATGTTAGCTATAAATTTAAATTAATGGAGAAGATGATTTATGCACATATGATGTTTTAGTAAGCACTTAAAAGGCAAGCTGTTTATCGGGGAGGCATAATTCTTCCATTAACTTTCATAAACAGCTTGCTTACTCCTTTGGGAATTTATACAGATCATTTGTATGTAACAGCATAGCAGCAGTGTACATAGTGGTATGACTATAGGAGACACACAGTAAATAGAATTGTATAACTTTTTGACTATTGACTATCCTTGCCTGTATGTTGCAAGGGATCACTTCAAGTTGGAAGAGCTTATTGAGCTAGACTGTAATCATTCTATAGTGAAGAACTTTCTTTCCTAGTAATTTTCCTTGTTGTCTACAATACTGAAAATACACATGAATTTATCCTGTATGGAAGCTATCCAGTAGCAGCAGAGTCCTTACAACATAAAAAGACAAAGAGCTTGTGTTTAAAGCCCTGAATTCAATATATTTGGGCTCAATCCCAGCTCTCATCATAGATTTCCCATTTGAATTTATCCATTCCCTTAATTTCCTTGCTGAAATTCCTCATCTGTGAAATAGATTAATGACCATAATGTCTCTAGCTAATCTATTTAGGCAATAAACTCTTCAGGATGTGGGCTAGGTTTCCAAGTGGATATGCAGAGCCTAGAACAGTGGGGATTGGACCTCGATGTAGAAGAGCCACTTCATCACATGTTGTATGTAATAAGGCAGACCCCATCCAAAATCCTGCTGTGGCTTAGACTTCTGTCAGTAAACAAGGGCAATGAGGTCTCCTAATCTTGAACACATGCTAGAAAGCCTGCTGAGCTAGTTAACAGTCCCCCATTATCTGAAGTGTTTATTGGCTTCGTTAAGCACCAAAAGTTGTGGACGAAACACAGGAGTATGTTTTAATCTCCTTGTCCTTACTACCACTTCTCTCTGTTTCTTAACATTGGCATTTCTGTTTTAATTAAATGTTCAGTTCTTCCTTGTGATTCTGCATACACAGTTTCACAGCATGAAGCAATGTTTCTTTGAGGTAAAAGATATGCCTACACTGCTAGTATATCCTCTGCTGTCTGGGGGATTGCTTCCTTGAAATGTCTTTCTGAATATTCTGATTTAAATGTAATTGTCTGGCTTTTTCTCCTGATTAAGTATATGCTGCCTGGGACTGGCTAGACAAGCCCACTGTGCAGAATTGATTTTTATGTTTCCTAGGGTCCTGATGACTCCCATGCTTCTACTGTGAAATTTTTGCCTTTCAGTAAGATTTCAGACCAAAAGCCCAAGCATAGTAAAAAAAAAAATGAGATTCTTAAAGCAAGTGCAAAAACGAAGGCACAGAAAATGAAGACCAACTAAGTGATTAGCAATATTATTTGTAGACAATCTGAATTTTGTGCATCCGTGGGCTGATGATGAGACCTGTGTTTTATGCAGCAAGCCTAATTAGTTGGAAAAAAAAAATAAAATGGAGTGGGATTGATAAACAGCAGGAGAGTGTTATGTGAATTGAATGCTACTAAAGAGAGATGGTCCAAACTATTTGTTGAAGTAATACCACTGAATTCAGTACAGCTGAAATTGCCCATTTGTTCCTACAGAGTATTTGGAAGAGTACATGGTAGTGAGAGTAAACGAGGAAGATAGAGCAGGATACTCTGGAAGCCGGTAGGAGATTTCAGCTCAGCAGTCCATTCTCTCTTCTGTTGGTCCCTGTTTACCTTCGCTTTCCTATTCTTTACTATTTTTTAGCATTCTTCTATTCTACTGATGTGTTCAAAAGATGTGTTTTCCTGAGCAGTGTAATTCACCTGTTTTGGAATGGAAAAACACTTGCTGCATAAAGTGCACATAGATTGCCAGATTTTGGATTTCATAGAAATTACCTGTTCAGGTTTCCCATCATCTGTTATTAAAGTGAAGTTGCTGAGAGTAAGTGTTCTTATGGAAATGGAAAACAAAACCATCTGGAGCTATTTTCTTTTCTGGAATTGTGAAAGAAGGGTGGAAGAACTTCTCGCAGAGCTCTGTGATGTCACCAATATCTTCCTCAAAGTGCAATGAAATTAATGTTTTCATTCTTTCATATATCATACTCTATTTTTTATAACTTCATACTTGTCAGGGCTCAGTGAGTAGGAGTCTGAGGCAATATAGTGTTATAACTATCTCAGTGCATATTCTTTCATCCATCCATCTTTAAGATCTACAATCATTCTGTCTAGTTTCTTTTCTCTCATTTCATCTTTTTTTCCTGCGCTTGCTGTTATCTCTGTTGTCTTTCTTGTGTTAGTTTTAAGGTGCTTTGATACAAATCTCCTCTCTTCCAATATATTAAAAAAATGTATTAAGCTCAAAGTAATATTATTTTTAACTCTACATTTCTCATGATGGAAAATTACAGACTGTCTTGTGGATAAAGACCGTGTTAAGTTTTCCTGATATCTGGGAGATCTGAATCCTGTTCCTAGAATAACAGAAGAGCTGGGATGGAAGGAGACTATGCATATCATCAGGTCCAACCTCCCTTCTCAAGAGTCACATACCTTGTTCTGCCATAGACCATATCACATTGGGTTTTAAATATCTCCAACCTGTCCAGGCAACCTGTTCTGGTACTCAGTCACCTTCCCAGTAAAGAAGTATTTTCTTGTGTCTAAGTGGGGTATCCTATATTTAAGTTGACTTCTGTCACAGGGCATCACTGAGAAGGGTCTGGCCTGTCCTCTTGACACCTCTTGACTTGTGTATGTTTAATTCATTTAAGTATTCCTTAACCTAACTCTCTTCTACCAAGGACAAGCCTTACTTGCTCCAGACTTCCTCTCTCTGGTTTTAGGGTCTTGGGATTGCTGAAGGCTGGTCTTACTAGCCTGAGCTGAGGGAGGCATTCAGTACCTCCGCCTTTCCTGTGTCCTTGCCAGGAGACTCCCTATCCCATTTGGCAGCAGAGCCATATCTTACTTAGCATTCCATTTGCTGCCTATGCACTTAGAGAAGCCTTTCTTGTGCCTTTCATTTACCTTGCTAGTGGATCTTAGCTCTCCTAACTGTATCCTTGCATGCCCCAAAACTGTCTCTATATTCCTTCTAGATCGCCTGTCCCTGCTTCTGTCTCTTGCGTTTGTGTTTTGTCAGAAGCTTGTGCTCCTGATACCCTTGCTTGATTTCCCTCTTGATGGCATGATCCGTACTTGAGCTTGGAGGATGATCCTAGAATATAAATCATTTCTCTTGGATCTCTCTTCCTTTCAAGACAATGTTTGTGAGATTCTTCCAAGTAGGTCTTCAAACAGGCTCAACCTGCTCTCCTGAAGCTGAAGGCTGTGACTCTATTTTGCCTTCCTTCTTCCTTGCAGGATCTTGAACTTCACTGCAGCCTAAGCTGCCTCCAGTCTTCACATCCTGGCCAGCGATTAAGTTGGAGGTCCAAAAGGGTGTCTCTCCTCAATGGCTCCTCCATCACCTGTGTTAGGAAGTTATCTGGAATTGTTCTCTAGCATGAGGACAAATTCTTTAATACCAGGTGTTAAGAAGTGAAGTATTTACTCAGCTAACTTAAAGTGACAACAGATGATGTGTATTGGGTACCAGGAATAATCAATAAAAAAAAGACAGTCTCTTTTCTATATCCTTGCACATGTTTGTTTTCAAATATTAAAACTCTTGCTAGGAGACACTGCAATTGCATGTTTACTTTGACTTATGACTTCCCTTCTGAAAACTTTTTAAGAGCTTGAATGTCAGCAGTTTGTCAGGCCTGCTGGAAGCAAATTAATGTTCAATAAGTGAAGAATGCTTTTGGAAATACCCTTGTAAATTTTCTAAGAAAAATCTCTACTCCTGAACATTGCATTGAGCATGAGAAATCCTGAGGCTATATCTCATTCTTGTTTTTTGCTGATTGCTTTGTTTGTTTTATGGGTTAGAATTAATTAATTTGAGCTTCTTGAGCACTTTTTCCACATAATCTCTTTTTTATCTCCATAGAAAGTACTTAGAGGTGATTTTTGCTTCTTGTTCATGGCAGGAATAAAGGGCTATGCCCAGACAATCCACTATGAAGGTAAAGTGGACTTGTGCTCCCAACTCTCTCTAGCTCTCTTTCCCAATGTAAGATAATGATAGAGATACTTAACTCTGTCAATATCTTGCACTTCTGATCTGTAGCCAAAGGACTTAGCTCCACTAACTAAATTGCATGCTGCCCCAGAAACCATGCTCCCAGGCTCCAGCTGGAAAGCTTGGTTAGTATGGAGTCAATATTTGTTGTCACTTCACTTCAGTTGTTTGCACTGCCAGTATGTGGATATACTCATACAGGAGAAGTTGTCAAGATAGATGACTCTGAGGGTCTAGAAAGGGTATCCTTTTCTTTCATTTTCCCTGTCCATCCTCAGACTCTTAAGTCAGCTCTGGAAACCTGCTCTGGTCAGCAGCAGTTTGGGCACCTCTTCTCTTGGCAGCTCCTTTAAAGCCTCTCAACTTCCCACAAGGACAGAAATCCCTTGACATTAATCACATGTAGTGAGAGTATGGCTTTGGAGAAAGGAGGACTAAACAAGAGGTTGGATCACAACCAACCATCTCTAATTTATGGATGAACTTTCTGTCTGTAATTCACACCTGAAGAACAGCTGCAGGGAGATGAAGGAGCTTAGGGAGGAGGGTGCAGAAACGGAACAGAATGTGGGGTCAGGAGTTTTTTGGTAAGAGGAACAATTATAGTGTAAGAAGAAAAAAAAAAAACAAACAAACAAACAAAAAAAAAACTTGTATGAGTTAAAATGCCAGGTCCTTTCTGACCTTTTGAGTCAATACATATCAATTACTGATGCACAAAATTAACATAACACCAGTGGATATCTCTTCTGCATTCTCAGTTACTCTTCATGTTGTGCTGTGGGAAGCAAGTGGTATGGGTTTACTTGTTTAAATGTTTAGAAGTATTAAGAAACATTTTGCTAACAGTGAATATGAATATGCAAGCCTTTTTCTAAAGGTAAGTATGTTAGAAAAAGCATTCTTTTGCCCTTCAAACTGGATAATCAACATCTGTACCAATATATGAGTTCTTGTGACTCACCCCACTTCCTTCTGCTCCAAAATGCTAGCACTTTTTGGTCAGATAGAAGTTGTTTGTAGCCTCGGAATGCTGTTAGCTATGGCTACAAAATGTTTGCCCTTCTCTTGCAAAAGAGAAAAGGCCAAATCCTGCTTCCTTGGAATAGATGCATATTTCCTAGTGGAGTGCTAGGAGAGGTGCATGTATCCTCTGCCTGATTTTTCAGACCAAATAACCACTTCTTTCTCTGCATGGAGCCAGCCCAACCAAACTCATGCCCTCAGATCATTCCTCACACTTAGAGGTTTACTTGCTGACTGTATGAGCCATACTAAAACTTTTGGCACTTTTCCATGCTAATGTGTGAATTCTCAGAGGGACTGTGAAGGGCCATTTCAATAGATACCAAGAGCTTCAGAGAAACCTGGATGGCCGAAGGAAAGAAAGATCAGAATATAGAAACAACAAAGTAAAATTTTTAGATTGTAAAGGAAATTCAAGAGTAGTGGAGGAAGAAGGTTTCAAAAAAGAAACTGTTATCTGTGGGTGGGAGGTTCAGTCAGATTTTCACCATACGTCCAAGCAGCCTAGAAGCAGTACATGGCAAAACTTGAGTCAGATTCTGTCAAACTAATGATACATTTGAGAATCACCAGTTGTGAAGTGCCATCTTGCTGCTACACTGCAAGACCAAAAAAAATTTTTTTTTCCTTTCATTTTAATTTTTTTTCATTCTCTTCTCTCTTCAGCTAATATCTTTTGATAGGCAGTGACACGTATTGGTTCTTTGCACATATATTATTATCTTCCTTATAGAGAAAATCTGTCTCATGCTACATTTCTGCCACTGGGGTAGCCTTAAGACTGCTCTTTAATATCAAGTCTTGCCAAAAGAAGTGAGTCTCTAAGTGGATAAGAAAGGTGAATCAGTTTGTGTGTTAGTCACACAGGACTTTTTCAGCACTGGAAACCCTTCAACTGTAGGTAGAAAGAAAGTGTAGGAAGATTCGAATTTTAAGATAAACTGTTCCAGGAACCACATTCCTATCAGCAGAGGCACAAGAAGATGGCAACATCAAGATATTCAGTGAGTCACTGAAAGAAAAGGATGGCATCACCAGGAAAAGAAAGAAAAAAAATTCAGCCTTTTTAATGCCAAGCCGATACTCTTAGGGAAGTTTTAATTTTCTCCACTTAAAACACTGAAGGCTTCATCAGCCAGGCAAATAACCTTATCAGAGACAGAAAGGGCAGCAGTCATTTATATCCCGTTTCTAAACTGATAACTTCACTGGCCATCTGAGAAACAACCAGGGGGAGAGATACTTCAGCATTTTGTTTTGTTCAGTATCAGTCTCTCATGAGAAAGAAGGAAAATTGGTGCTTGCCTGTGAAATGTTTGCCCTTGACTTGAAGCACAAAATGGCACTTTCTGACCCAGAGCGCTCTGCCAATTCAGAAGCATTTCTTCCCGGAAAACAAGAGCCTCTATTTGGTTCATCATCCATGTGTAGAGATGCCATGCTGTCCTTCTAAAGGTACTTTATCTTCAGGTATTCCTGGTGTTTATGCACATGTTACGCTAGCATTTTTACTGTTTTTGAGAGGGAATAAATTATGAAATTGTGAGAGCTCTAACTATTTGTGAATAGTTAACTAGAATGTTCACATTTATTCAAGTTCTTGACATTCTGTATTTTTATCACTTTCAGAGGTTATGTCATTCTCATAGATAAGCTGGTCAGTGAAGATTTCTGTAGTCTCCGGGAAATCAATTGGCTTATAGGCAATAGTATGGACAAAACGGGGAATAATAATCTGTTGAATATTAAACTCATCCATAATAATAAGCAAGACTTTTATACCTTCCACAGTATAATTCTGACAATAACTTTGACTGCACATGCCATCAATTCTTCAAATACGCAATGAAAGCAATATAAGGGGCAATATATCACCTCGAATATCTCACAGAATTCTGCAGGTTTTAACATTGCTTCCAATATACTTTCCTGGCTTTCATCTTTGCCAGAAATACTCTAACTCAGCTGCAGAGCTGCTAACTTACTCCCTACTGCGGGTTAGTTTCTCCCAATTGGCACATAAGTGACTTCTGAAATAGAGAAAAACTTGGGATTTTTTCCCCTCTAGACACTCTTCTTTTGAGAGATCAGTTTATCTTTCTGTGTTCAAAACTCTTCTGAAGAATTTTGACTTCCTATTGAAGTCGCATTCAATGTTCAGGATGATTTTTTAAATTTTTCTTTGTGTATTTTCTTAATTCATTTCTTTCAAACCAATTAAGAGTTTTTCACATGTGTAAAAAAAAAAATTAAAAATACTAGAACTTACTCTCTGATAGGAAAAAGTATTTTAGAAGAGTGGGAGCAGATGAGTGAGGGAAGCACTCTTATTTTGAGAGGAGATGAGAAAGAGTGGCTCTAAAGAGAGTCAAGAAGATTGAGAGAGATGGATTCAGAAACTACATTCTAATAACAAATCAGTTGAATTAGCTGTTTGTTTATTATTGGGAGGGATCTGATTTTATTATTGTGGCTAATGAAAGCTTTCTATCCAATAAAAAGTTTGGGAGCAATTTAACTGCTACAGGGATAACAACTTCTATTCTTCTACCTACTAGAGTTAGAATATAGGCAATATAGAGGCTGTTATTGATATCAGGTTATGCTAATCTGTATAATGCAATAAATAACTGCTAGGAGCTTCCAGTCAGCCTTACAGCCCAATTTATGGCCTTTTTTTTGCAGGAATCTCAATTCATTTTTTGCTCCTAATTTGTCTTCGCCAAAACTTTCCAAACATATTATTTCCTGTCACAAGTCTGAGGCTGTGCTGGGCTATAAGTTTTATTCTTTGTTAAACATCTGTTTATATTGAATTACAGTATTTTTAATGTTACTTTGAACTATATATGGTTATAATTGTATGTTGTTCAGGTTTCTAAGGCCTGCTGAATGAGTTGTGGTCAACCTCAGAGCCTGACTTAGATTAGCTTCCTGACTCCTATTTAACTGAAGATAGACAGGGGCAGTTTTGTCCTCACAGACTGTAAAACATTTTCTGCTTTCAGGCCTTTCCATGCACAAAGCAGCAGGTCAGGGAAGAGGCTGTGGTGGCAATAAGATTCACATGACAGTACAAAGCCTTCCCTCTCCCAAAGCATGGGTGTTGATAGGCGGTGGTCATGCCTGGCACTGCAGGTGGAGGATGCAGAAAGCAGCAAAGAAACCACAGAGCCCATCAGGGACTTGATCCTGGCAGGGCGCAGGGACAGCTACAGCTTATTATTTTTGCTTACAAGACTCTGGCTTACATCTTTCTGAACTGGGTGGTATTACAGCCTTGAGAAAATTTCCCTTATCTGGTTTCCTATTAGGCTGAGGGGTCACAGTTGGGCTGTGTTGGGCATAAACTTGTATGCCTAGAAGCTTTCCTCAGTGTGACTAGTCAATAAGACTGTGTTCTTATATAACATTTTCTTTGTATTTGAGAGTGAAATAGCAGTGATCCTTTTCTTTCATTATTACCAATTCACTCACACTCCTGAGTCCTACTTGGAACAGGGTCAGGATCCTGGCCCTGGATGTCTGCCCAAGTCCCTTCCGGCACATAACTGCTTCCCAAAATCATGAGTTTTCTGCTTGTCTGTTCAGAAATTCTTCTTTCGTTGCCTGCACCGTAGTTATAGGGAATAATAGCTTTAAAACACTGCATTCTATTAGTATATTTTCAGGTGTCTTCCTTATTAAATGCTCATCTAGCTGGTCTTGTGACATGATGAGCACCTACCTCAACATAGTCCATTGCTCAGTTCCTGCTGCCTTTGAAGTTCCCACTCAAAACCTGGCTCGCTTTGACGTCACTGTTCTGTTCAGTTGACTGACAGTGTCTAAAGTTGGATATTTGGAGATCGTTGTGCTAAGCAAAAATACTATTTGTGTCCTCTCTTGTGGTGTTCAATTTTTGCAAGAGAAAAAACACAGCAGAAAAGATAATGAAAGTCCTCATCGAAATTGAAGAGTGAGATTTTATGCAACTGCCTTTAAAGACCATCCTGGGTCAAACTCATAAGCTCAAATAAATTCTCCAAGGCATTACAGATTTTCTTTGAAAAGTGAAGGCATTTTTGTGCTCTGAACTTTCTTTTGTCTTTGACTGGATAATATGTTAGAAGTTGTAAATTAGAAGCAAGAAAAAAATAGAAAAACTAACTGCAAGATCATACGTGCTCATGCTTGCATTTCTATTTCTTTGTGCTTGTCGTGAGTACCTTTTATTCTAAGTGTCTGAATTATTTCTTCTACATTTCCTCTAATAATGGGTTAGATGCAATGTATGCTTTGTGGCCTTATTTTGGACTTTACTTTCAGCAAAACACACAGTTCAAACTGGGGAGAAATGGCCTTAAATAATGCAATGTCGTTAGAAGTCTCCTGGCTGCATTCATTACTGATGGTATTTTTCAGCTTTGTCACATTGTGTTATAGTGGTAAATGCTCCCTTTTTGCCTCTGACCTTTAAAACATTCATTAAATTTAATGAGTTTAAAGTGTAAAAAAAAGAATCTTACTTACCAAGACCAATCATCAGGACTTTCATTTAACAGGGGAAAAAAATACCCATTTTAATGAGATGAAGGAACAAATTCGCAAATATTAGCAGATCTATACAAAATTGCTTTGCACTGTTTCTACCTGCTGTGGTGTTTTTTTTCCTGTTCATACAGTATGCTCAGTATGATAAAAGTAAATGGAAAAATAGCAGCAGACACTTGAATAGACAGCAGCAGACAATTGCACCTATGTGGTGCTAGAGAATTTGGTAATTTTTGAAGTCTAGCACGGCATTACTTGTGTCTACTAGTGCCCACAGTCTATTACAAGAGGAAGAGAGTGCAGCGTGTGCAGAAGATAACCTGAGTTTTTAAAACTGTTTTCTTCTTATTTTACAAGAAGTTTAGCCTCTTCTGCCTTAACTGTGCTTACTAGTGATTCTTCCAAAATATACCAATTTACTAAGAAAAACTGTACTTATGTATCTTCTTTAGAAAATATTTCCATTGCTTCAATGGCATCAGGCTAACTTTGTGGGATGTGTGTGTGTAGGGGAGAGGGAGGGACAGTTTAATAGTGGGCCATGCTGTGCTATAGAGAGAAATGGCTGCTTTACCGTATCACTGCAGAGGAAAGGCCCTCTCTAAGGACAGGCTCTGCCATTTGCCATCTCCGACCTGGTCGTGCTTACTAGTACAGAAGCTCTTCTGCAGAAGGGCAGCCATTTTGTTGGTGGTAGTGAAATGCAGGCCTTTGTCTGTTACACCCAGCTATTATTTCCCTTCTGCTTGGCTTGTTAAGAATAAATGCAAACTGTGGAGCCCATAGCTTCTGAGATTGACCGTTACTATTTTAGCAATCAGGTGTTTTGTTACGTGCAGAAACTGAAAGAAGAAGCAAGTTAGCTGTGGCACAGAATCAGTGGTGACGCTGCAGACATTGGATATTTCCTAAACGGTTCAGCCTAGCCTTATCTCCTGTACTCATGGGATGTTTGTCCCAACCCTTCTCAAGCTCCGCTGGTTTTCTCTTCTATGCTCTCACAATGTCTTCTGGAACTAGCCTCTTCTCATGCAATCACATTTAAAATACAGGGGAAAAGATAAAAATAGGGTAGAGTAAAATGTTATTTGCCACTGCAGAATTGTTCATTCTGCACATAAGGAATATTTTTATCTTCCTTTTGCCTTAACCATTTAGACTTTAAGCTGTTTCAGGCAGGGCTTGCTTTGCAGAAAGAAGGATCATGCTCGGCTGGCTGTAAAGGCACTACAGCAGTTGAGATAAGAATGAATTATAATGAGCAGATCCAACTAAGAGGGAGTGAATATACTGTTTATCTCCTCAAGATTTATGTCTCATCTTGAGATCAACAGAGAGAGCAAGTCCAAACACAGGAAACTCTTGGTAATGATATTTTGCTTGTTTAGGAGGAGACCCAGCTATATTTTTCAAATATGAATTTTCTGCAACTCAGATCACAAAAAGATACATGACATCTCTTCAAACAATGGGTATATTATGTTTATACAGGTATTTAGAGAATCAAATATGAAAATGTTAGAATCATTTTGAAGCTTTCATAATAAAATGATTAAAAAGTTATCTTTTGCAGTAATGCTTTGAGTGATTAATTTAGTGTGAGGTTAAAATCTGGAGTAGAGTTGAGAACTTGTGCCAAGCTGCTACATACCTATGATTCTTAGTAGGTCTGATCAAGGATAACTGTATTGATTTTCTCCTAGACATCTGAAAATGATGCCCCTGGGCATAAAACTGAGAACTCTAAAAATTTTAATATCATTTCACAGCTAACCTGTAGCATGAGACAACCCTTTCAATTTTGGAGTGTAATTTGACTTTCATCATGATAGCTGTCCTATCTCTCAAGTCTTAAAAATCTGTGATTATTTTTTGTTTGTTTTTAAGCCCTTTTTTTGGATGAAAGTCACTCATACTTAATCTTAGAGAAGATTTAGGAAAGGGAGTTTTACATGAATTCAGCAAGAGTTTTGCAAGTTGGCTCAATAAAGCTCAAATAGCTTTATAGTATCTATTTTCAATCCATAATCCTACTCTGAACATAAACTGTGGCATTATGCTGGAATTAGCTGTCCTGCCAGATGAATTCAGTTGTTTCATTCTTGTTTTGAATGCATTGATTAACATGTCATTTGCCCTTAAAATAATAATGGGATTCTGGAAAGAGTCTTCGATGTTTCAAGTTGACTTGAAACATCAAAGAATGACTCAATTCACATCATTAGTCTCCAGCCTTTAAACACAATTGTAGAATGAATTAATAATATTTTGGTACTAGGTGATCATGCAGCTGAAAAAATTATTTTGGGGCTATTCAGGATTTCAGTATTTTGCTATTGCTTTTACTTACGTTATTAGACGGAGGAAAAAAGAAAGGGGGTTGGGAGGCAGATCAAAACAATGCATTATATGGTAAATTAGTGAAAGCAACCAGAAATCAATTTGTCTCATGCCTTTCAGTTGCCTCCAGTCTGAGAATGGGTGACATAAGAATTTATTGTTATTATTATTATTTTCTCCCTTTTATCACACTTAACAAGTCAAGTCACAGACAGCAGATATTAAAACAATCTGCACTAGTTTGGTAAGAACATACTACACTTTCCAGCATTTAGTGTATTCTGTTATCCCTGGTTTACTGTTTTCCTTCTCCTAGGAATATGGTTGAAATTTGCCACTGTTTCTCTTCCATTTGAGTAGCCCCATATTATTTTGGCCCAATGCAAAGTATCGTAATATTTTTGCTAGATGATGCTTTGCTGAGGAGTGCAACCACTTTCACTATCTACAAAAAATAACAACCTTTATTAGATCCTTTAGATCCTAATAAAGTGCCTTTAGATCCTGCATAAATGTTCTGCCTTCCTTTGCCTCTTTTCTCCTCCTCCCTTTAAGGTCGGCAGGGGGGAAGCCTGACTGGATTGAAGGGCAACTTCTTTTCATATAACTGTTAAGGATATCCTATGTTAAAATTATTACTGTCTCTTTTATTAGTTTAAAGCATGAAAATTTTGGATGGACAACAGAATTGCATGCATTTACCATGGAAATCCTTTGCATTCACTTCTGTTCTCTTTGGTATGATTTTTGTCTTTTAAGTAGCTAACAGTCTCATATTCCCTGTTCCATCTTTCTCATATATTTTCTCTTTAGACTATAAGGAAGCAGAAGTATACACAATAATTGAAATTAATTTTCACTCGACTGCATTGGAATAATTTCCTTCATGTTACAGTAACCAAGTTGAAAACTGCTCACAGCCCACACTGGTTCAAAATCTGTTTTTTCACTACCGTTTCTGTTGTTTTCTAATATTGATAGTTACTCCTATCTAAGCTGTGACTTGCAGCTACAAGGATGATTGAAGGATAGGAGCATCTCTCATACATACAGATGTTGAGAGAGCAGGGATTGCGTAGCCTGGAGAAGAGAAAGCTCAGGGGAGGGTCTTGTCAATAAGTATAATGTACATTAGTATAATGACTTCTTAGTGGTGCCCAGAGACAGGACGAGAGACAATGGGCACAAACTGAAACACAGGAAAATCCCCTTGTGTCACTGTGAGTGTGACTGAACAGGCTTCCCAGTGGGGTTCTGGAGTCTCACATTTGAAGATGTTCAAAATCTGATGCAAGATAGTCCTGGACAATGTGATGTAGGTGACCCTCGGTTGGCAGGGGGGATTGAACCAGGTTTGAAGTGTCCCCTTCCAACCTCATCTATTCTGTTGTTATGCTACAGCACTTACTGCAATGCCTGTTTTTGACTTTTTTCTTATTTCACATTCCTTCCCTAGTCCATTATTTCTATTATACTTAACTGCATATCATACTTATCTTCACAGTGCTGACCAAGCTGTTAAGATTTTTTTTCTCATTCTTCACTTTCATTTACTTTTCCTCCTTTCTACTAACATCATGCCTAGCTTTTTGTTGTTCCAAAGTAGTTCTATTTTTTATTTTCTTTATTTTGATCAGCCAGAACTGGTGAACAATATTTAATCCCAACATGTTCTAGCAATCAAATCAGCACTTATGGCACTGAGACCAGTCACATCCATCCACTACATGAGATTTCGTAAGTCATTCTTATACTGCCGAATAGACTTCCTTAGTTTTGATGATCTTGCTTGCTATGAAGCAAGCCACTGGCAGACTAGCTATAGATGTCTAAAGGATGTGGCTCTATCAGAAATCTTGTGG
>JAUBOD010000635.1:1481890-1494554 GCA_032353885.1 Nothura maculosa | reverse complement strand
AGGCTTTTAAAGTACACCTTCATATTTCTGATACCCAAAATGGGTCAAAAGGGCCTATCTCAACAGTGGCAAAAAAAAGAAAAAATCACAAGACAAGCATAGGAAAAAAGGTGCCCATAAATGAAGCCATGCTGACTTTAACTGCCTAAACTAGAAGGGGGAAGGCAGGGCCGAGGAGCAAGCCCTGAGCTCCCCCAGATCATGCCTGAGAATAAGGGCTCTGAGGGAGGACTCCCAGCCAGCACTGCTCTCCTCTCCATAACAGGTGTAGTAAAGTGGTAAATCTCTGCTGTTCTCCCCAGGAACACCCAAATATAGAGGTAAAGGGATAGGAGTGGAGGAAATGGCCACAAGTAAGGCACCAAAAGTTCCACAGGAACTTAAGGAGACATTTCTTGACTGTGAGGGTGACAGAGCACTGCAACAGGCTGCCCAGGGGGGTTGTGGAGTCTCCTTCTCTGGAGATCTTTGGAACTCACTTGGATGCAGCCCTGTGCCACATGCTCTAAGTGACTGCGTGTGCAGGGGGTTGGACTAGATGACCTCTAAGGTCCCTTCCAACCTTAAGCATTCTGTGATTCTATGATTCTAAGGGCATTTTCAGATCCTAGAACACTTAGGGCAGGAGAGGTTAAAACTGACACCTCCTATTCTGCCAGGAAACATATTGGAAACCAATACTGCTTTTAGAGCATTGGTATAATGCATTTCCAATTGCTGTTCACTATAAGAAAAGAGCTAAACATTGCTCCAAATATACTTGCATTTTCTGGCCTGATGACAATGGGTGACATTAATGACTAATAATAAATGGCTCTTCTAATTGTTATAACATCAATTGAAAGGATCTTTTTGAAGAATTCTATACCCTCAGTCTGCTTCTTTGTACATACTCTTATGATTGGAAGATGATTAGCTAGTGTTTCCAGACATTATACTTAATAATCGTTTACTCCCAGACTGGTAACATAATCATAATAAAAATAGATTTATTGGTTTGTTTCTCCTTCTAGCTCAATTAGGTAAAGCTTAACATTTTATAGGATACTAAGGACACTGAACAGACGCTGAATAATAATGGCTAATCGCTGCTCATTGTGATATATCCCACAACAGCTGCAAATGATGGCCAAGCTCTGTTATCATCGTGGAGAGCATGAAAATTAGGGACCACTCCCAAGTATCTCCTTTGCATTAGAGAGCCACTTTCAGTTTCTAGTTATTCCTCAGCACTCATAAGACCAAAATTCAATGAAACTAGACAAATATACCTGACTGCTATTTCTCACCCTATGCTCACTTAAAGGTGAAGACCCTATGTGGATCATCCCAGTGTATAGCAAGATTTACTAGTGCCGTAAAAGCTCAAGTTAAGCAGATAATTCCAAGTGTGGATCTGCCTACAACCACTATGGGGCTATCTACGAAACTGTAATTATCAAAAATAGTTCACGGATAGCACAACACACAGTGTTTTAAATAAGGGAAATCTCCATTCCTTACACAGAAATAGTCGAAATGAATTAAATCTTGTTAAATTGCAGATCAGATCACAGTCTTTCAGTAGGTTTTTGGGGTGTTGTGGGGTTTATATCAGGCGATAAAAACCTATAATGTCTTGCTTCCCAAGTGAAATTACATTTGTGGCAAGTACCACAGAACTAACATTTCTCAACTGTTCTGTCTTCCGTCCATCAGTGTGTTTTTCCTGTCCCATCTTTTCCTGTTTTCTCATTTCCAACAAACTGAAATTAATATAATTTGAGGAACTAAATATCTCCATCCAAGCAGCTCAAAGATGCCACCAGCATAAGCAGCAACATAGTAAGACCTGGTAACTACAGTACTGTTTTATTTTTAAAGAGTGACAAGTGGTGGTACTGATTTTGCATTCCTTGATGTCTTTGTTTATTTTTCTTTTAAGTTTGTCAGATGACTCTAAAAATAATTGCTAGGGATTTGTGGGATTTGTAAAAGATCCTGTATGTGAATGCCAAAGAGATTTTAGGGTAGATACAGTACTTGATGACGTACAGCTAGCAAACAAGAAACACCAAGTCCTGGGCTTAGGGTCCACCGCAGCAACTGTAGCTCTTGCAGGCAGAGCCACACTAGTTTTTACATACCTAATTCATGCATCACTGACAGAGGGGAACCCCAAGAGCAGTAGTGGCAAGGCTGCCCAGAAATATTTAAGTAGTCAGCCCATGAATACCTTGTAGTAGTCTAACAATAGGGTTTGAAGAGTTCTCCATAAGAGCAATGGGCAAGCAGAACCTATGAGTGAGTTACTCCTTCTTCTTCACTACTTTTTTTATATAGCCACCAAGTAGCCCTCCAGGAGGCCTGTTTGAACGCTTGTGACCAAGGCTGCATCTGAACAAGCAATCTTGTGGTTAAAGAGTATATGTTCTGTTACCAGTTTCCTAAGTCATCTAATACACTCATCTAATAATTTGATTCAAAGTCTCTAAATTAAAATTTTCAGTTGCATGGCTTTTAGCTTTCTTACTCTGTTGAAGCCAGTTCTGAGTTCTGAAAATGTAGGCAATAACTGGCACAGCAAAAAGAAGATGTATTTGCAATAAAGCATATGCTTTATATGATGTTTCTTCAAATATATTACAGCTGTTTTCAAACTCCTATTTGTTGAAATCATTTTATACCCAATTAGTATTTAGAAGACTTGGGATTTTTTTGCTGTCTGCAATGACCAAAAATGTTTACTTACTGAATTACATTTTTCTTAATCAATAGCAATTACATGTACTTAGCTGTGAAGTGTGCTTTCTCTGACAGTTCTCAAAACACTTTACAAAAGACAGTATCGAATTCATCATTTTATCTCACCATGTCAGATGACTCGAAAGATGTAATTCAATCATCAGTAGGTACTTAAACTAAAAATCCCTGGAATTTCTATAGTTTACTGTGCTATGTTTGATCATTATTTTTACCCATTAATATGTTAGACAATACGGTAATGTTTTTTTCTCTAATTTGGCAAGGCACTTAGTTCAGATTTGAAGCCTACTTCTTTTCTGTAGTTAGTTTTCAAAGACAGAGATGTCTTATGTGATTTGAATACATTTTGCAAAATCTAACAACCTCCACATGTATGTGCACTTGGGTTTAAGCCTGGAAACAGTTGAGTTCCTGATTTTTATTAAATTATCCAAATAAACCATTATTCTTGTACCAGTGTGTTGTGTGCTAAATAGTAGCCCGAAGCAAAGCCGCTTGGCTCCGTGAAAACCTGGAACTAATAGGCTCATAATGAAAGCAACAACTCAAACTCAACTCTAAGAAGCATGGAACTGTCTATACAGCTCTCATAAAAGTGGCTATGTTATTTCATTACAGTTCTCCAGTGGTAATAGAGGCCACATTTTTACTCATTCTTAAAAGGATACACAATATTTGTGCACATGACTTCTACATGGGAAAAATGCTCGAGTTATTTAGGAAATGCTGCCAAACTCCTCCTTTCATCTGAATATAAGGGACAGAAGAAATGTATAATATGAAAATTAGTTAGTTAGAAGAGGAGGGCGAGTCTTCAGTTCTGTCTTGAAGGCTTAAATGAAAGAAAACTACACAGACTTGGGCCAGCCCTTTGCATAAGGATGGATGCTACTAGAAAATGCAATGCAGTTTTGCATACCCAATAGGAAACAGTGATAAACTGCTTCAAAAATCTGCTTCTTTGTGACATACAGATTAAGAATGGCTTATAAGAACTTCTAATTAAGTCCTCTCTTTTCAAAATACAATTTCATATCACTTTATTTTGTTGTTTCTACCAACTCACAGTCTTTGTAAGATGGTGAACTCTACATATGTATGTAGAGATGTTACCTTTCAGATTTGAACCACTCATAAGCATCAAGTTCATTTTTACATTTATTTTTATAATGCCTCTGTATCATCTAGCACAAATGCAGAATGATACGTATACTGAAGGGGAAAGCAAAAATACAACTGAAACTCCAAGTTCCCTTACCTGGTCTTCTTGTCTTTTGAAATTAATCTGTCATCAGTTTTAGACAAATAATGCTATTTCAGAAATCTCATTAATGAAGACACTGATGTAGTTCATGTTTTTCTCTTGAGACTGTACCATCCGCATATAAGATCTGTTGTTACTGTTCCCAGGCTGAGTTACTGTAAGCACAGACAATGTATCATCACTGGGCAATAATTTCACCGGATCAAGGCTGTGACTTTGCCCTCTGAGGGTTGTCTGTAAGGAAGATAACACAGTTGAAGTAGGCAGAAGGATTTACAATGAACCTCTTTTTAATTATCAGCCATAACTCTAGGGAGCTTTTCAAAATGGTCCCTTTCTTGAGTAATTTTAATATGTTTCTAAAAGATTTAAAGTAATATAGGTCCAGAGGCAGAATAATACGTATTGCTATTTTTAAGTGTCAGTGTAAAACCCCAGCTGCACATCTTTGTATTCATACTTTATTAATCAGTCCATTTTAATGTCCTCACTTTCTTTCCCTCTCTCTCATATTCTGTTCCCTGCTCTCTGCTCAGCTGCTTCCCAGAGATGATTTTAAAATTAATTCTAATAGTTTTAGGTACTTCTAATATGACTGTCATCATAAGGCTGTTCTCCCAGTGAACCCAGCTGTTAGCTGGCAGTAGTGCTACTTGGGTACATGCCTCCTGGTTTCCCCTAAGCCTTGGCACATTGGCAAGAGAAAGGCCAAATCCTTGGTCTAATCCTGCTTGATTACTGATTTATATTTTCCCACTGTGAATTTGCGGTGGCCTGTTGGGTGTGTGGGGCAACTGTTCCCCTCTGCTTGGCGACCAGTTTTGACTAACATGTTGAGATACTCCAAAGCCCAAAAGCATTCTTGGCTCACCATGGATTTTAAGTGACTTCAAGACTTTATGGATGCCAGCTATTAGTGCCTTTCAGCACTAATGGTTAACAAGCCCTCTAGTTAAAAACCCATGGATTCAACTAGTTAAACGGGAGCAAGAAGTCTGGTTTTATTGTCAGGAAGGAGGCAATTGCACTACAAATGTTTATGCTTACCCGATCCTCTTTCTCCTTCTCTTTCGTTTTACAGTTTTTTTCCTGGATCACCACAGATATATCAAGAGGCAGTAATTCAGCTTCGGCCGTTTGCCTAGGATCAGTGCCTTGTAATAAAATACTCCACCAATGGGCTTCTATGGGGAAAGTCAAGCTTGTCCCCTTCCCAAAAGCACAGAGATGTTTGTGCTTCTCATGTTCCCAGGATCTCTGGTTCTTTCATAAGCTCTGTTCAGGGGCAAAGCTTCTTGCAAAGGGTATTTCCATTTGGATGCTCTTTTGTGTATTTTCCTAAAAGAGAAATAGTTGTAGAATAGATACTAAGATTCTGGACTATGTTAAATTTGTCAGCTTTTCCTCGGAGCTTGGTTTATGATGGGGAAAAAAACACATCTTCTTAAGGCTTCAATCTGGGCCATTCCTGACATCTAGCACTATAGTACCAAGAAATGTCTGAAATCCTCCGATATCAGACATGTGTCCTGATACGTGAAGAGAAGGAAATCTTCAGATACAGTCTCTCTCTACATACATATTTATATGAGATCAGGACACACATACATGGGATCGAGTCATCTCCCATGTAACAGCTGTTATTACACTATAATTGTCCATCATATTATTGCTTAATTAGAAGACAAAATTTGAATATAGTTCTGTCAAAGGTGAAAATACATCTTGTTTTACTAAAGTTGCTGCTGTAAAAGAAAAACAACTAATTGGAATCTGACAGTAACAATGAGATTTCTATATAACTTTTCATCTTGTGAACAAGATTTCCTTTGGGAGTTCATTGTGTATACCTTCCCATTTTATCTAGATGAAAACTAAGTCACTAAGCACGAGAGATCATTTAACGTACACTTTTTGTTCCACCAATGTGTCTGTTGGTATTGTTAAAAGTGTCAGTCAGCAAAGGACTTTGGTACATATTTAACTTTAAACTCAGGCTCAGCTGAAGGGCTCAGTTGAAGTCAGTGTCAGTATTGCCAGTGTATAATATTGAGCAGATATATAAATATCTGCAGGATCAAGGTCTTAGGTTAGAAACCTCTCCTAGGCACAATATATTTCTTTTTTTATTAATGTAAAATGTCATATGGCAAAATATGCATATTCAGTAAATAGGATCAATAGCTCAGTGGATTTGCCTAACAGTTTTCTAAGTAACATTAGGACAGATTATTTAAAAAACTCAGCCTATAATATCAGATTGGTTATTTTGGAAGCCTGAAAGTAATAGATCCTGGGTACCATATGAAATCTTCAAGAGAAATCAAGCTTTTTTATACTCTTCATGAAATCATTGACAAAGAAGAAATATCTTCAAACCCCCCTGAGCAGCATCTCAGATGTCCAAGTCTAAAATCAATAACTTTCCTATTATTGTTAGTTGCTGCTGGTTTACTTTTTAAAGTCTCTTTTTTTTTCTGTGTCAGAAACACACTAAATGCACCAAGTTTCTCATTATCTGCCCAGATGCCCTACAAACTAATGCTTAGACTCTGCTGCTTGTTTCTTATATGTTCCATCATAAATAGTATACTCTTTATATTACTGTATACTGATTTTTTTTCCAGCTAGCTGACAGACAGAATTATGCAGTAGGCAATTTGTTTGAAAAAGAACCACAGAGCCAATATGAACTCCATTTGCAGTCTGCACGTATACTCAATGAGATGGGTCCATTTCTTAAACAAATCTGTAGTTTAAGAGAAACTTGTGATAAATCTAAAGCAAGGAGGATGAGCTGAGGCATAATGTGTCCTTGCTTTTTACCCTCCAGTAAGAAAAGTATCTATAATTTTGCTGACGATGAGCATTATATAAAACTGTACCTACTGTGCAGTGCAGATTGCCAGGTGCTCACATTTGGGGTATCAGTAATACTGACACTTTCTTTCCTTTTTTTCCTATTTTTTATGAATAATTCATAGTATCTAATAACTGTTACACTTATTAGTGGTTAATACAATACTCATCTATTATTGAGAAGCAGTAAGTCATGGAGATGTGCATTTATACTGGAATCATACAGGTACATGTATTTTCTGTCATTTCACTAGAACGGGTTGGTTTTCTTTCCATTCTTTCCATGACCTTTTGGGCAAGAGCTTAAAACCAAGTTATATTCAGCAATAGTTTAGTATGGAGCTACTTCTAACTTTCAGCCACAGCAAAATATCTTGCTGTCTACCTGGAAACTTGCCTGGAAACTAGTATTACCTGAGGTCTTCTCCAGTGACCCTGAGCATCCTCCTCTGGTACTGAGTGCAGCACAGGCACAACATCTCATACCTTTAAGCTAGAAACCGTCCAAAGTATTTTGAATAGAGCAAGCTGCCTGTCTATCCTATAGATGCAGACAGGGAGGGACTATGACTTGTGGAAGCTGTGAGGACAGGACTCTCCAACTAATGATGAGCTACTCCAAAATCCCATGCATACAGGAAAAGACATGTAGGCAAATAGCACTATTTTGTATTTATTCCCTTTTATTTATGTATGGTCTTGGTTGTTTTATTTGTGAATTCTCTGGAGATTTGTGTGACCCCAGCCAGTGGACATGCAGTGCTTGCTGCTTGTGACCATTCTGTAAATGCCTCGTTCTTGGTATTCCCAAGACTGCAGGAAAAGTAGGGTCTGATATTATATTATGTACGAGTTTTATATTTCCTCACAATCTAAGGCCAGAAAGACCATCCAGTTGTCTACTCTGATGGTATCACTGGCTATTAAGTTTTGAACATGTACTTCAATATTGAGACAACTATTTTAATTAGCCCATGGTGTTTTAGTCCTTGGGAAACCAGAGTCTAGTTTGTCTAGAGCAGACACCAACATACCAGCAATGCCTGAAATCCCTACAGTAATTGAGAACTGATTAGGCATGACACGTTCAGACAACCACACAGTCAATTCAGGCATTAAAAAAAAAAAAAGAAAAAAAAATCCTTGCCAACCTAAGCTTGAAAAAACTCTATTGCTTCTGGACTTGCCTTAATTCAAACCCAAGCCTCAGATGTCTAAGATAATTTTCTGAATTGGTTTACTTTGTTCCTGGCTACAGTAAAATGAATAATCTATGCTTCAAGGGAAGGCAAACATTTCTACTGCAGAATGTATGAGGCCAAATATCCTCTGGGAGGCGCAGGGAAGGAATTCTCACCTCTGCAGGCAGCATGCATAAGCTCTCAAGGATGGGATGTGATTAAACTCATTACCTTAAAGCCAAACAGCAAGTACCTGAGTGACCACGGTGTAATTCAAGCCATTTTATTTTAACTATAATGGAAGAAGTTATAAGATATATATTTTCTAATGAGTTTAGGGCTAGTCTAGCCTTACTTGATCCTCCATGCCTCCCTCCCTCCTTCTTCAAGTTCTGTCCCATTCTGTCCAATATAAGTTCTCCTAGAAGCTGAATTAAACCCGTCTTTAAGAAAGACACCCAGAATCTTTAGGACAAGATTAAGCAATGGTTAAGCACTACCACTTTTCATAAGCTCTTACAACGTTTAATTACCTTTCCTGCTAGAAAATTGCATCTGCTTTCAAGGTTGATTACATCTAACCTTAAACTTCCAGTCACTGGATTTAGTTGTGCTTTTGTCAGCAGGAGTGAAAAAGCTCAGCTATCTGTCATTCTTTCCTTGTATCATCTCAACCTATCTTCAGTTAGTGAAATCTGTCCAGCTCCTTAAGCCTCCCAACTCAAGACTGGGGCTTGACTCCTGAAATATTTTGGATTTTCTCCAGTATTTTCTCATCTTCCATAAAGCACAGATGGCAGAACTGTGCTTGATACTTTGGAAACATATAAGGACTGTGCTGAGTCCTCCCTGAGCTGCACTGAGATCTCATGTCAGGGTGATTATCCAGGGTAATCTCTTTTAGTCATTCTCTGAATCTCTACTTTCTGAGACAGTGACCATTCCCAAAAGTTTTCTGTCTCCCATAGGTATTAATTTACATTTGACTGCATTAAAATGAATTTAGTGCACTGGCTGTTGGACAGAGATCATTTAAGCAAATAATTTAAATCACTGCAAAAGCAATCTCTCTCTTCTATTTACCCTGCTAAAATGCACTGTGTCATATCCAAACCTTAAAAGCAGAAATTTATCTCGTGGCTGCAACTGCTGAAAACAATACAAATAGGTATTAGATGAAGATTTCTTCATGTGCTGGAAAACCTCCCCATGCTGAACAGAACCTCCCTGTTAAAAGACTGTTTTGTAATTTATCAGAGACACTTGTTAATCCTCCTAATGTGTGCCCTGTTCATTCCATGTAATGCAAGGCCTGAAATCAAAATATCGTATCATTAAGTCTTCTCCCCTGCAGAAATCCAAATACATTATATCAGTAAAACAGCTTCTCTCACACAGACCTATAATCTTTTAAATAAATCTTCTAAATAAACGAAAGTCAAAAAGATAAGATCTAACTTCAGTTAATTTGTGTTCTTCTGTTGATTAGCATGTATTTACTTTCCTTTTTTTTTCAAATATTTAAGTATCCCAGAAACACATGCTATTATGTGAGCAGCCTGAAACACCAGTTCCAAGGAATGGATGGCGTATAGCAGAAACACATATATTGACAATATATGTCTGACTGACTGTATTTTTCCCTTGATTAGAGATAGATGGGGTATGAGCTGCATTAGCTGAGTTTATTTACAACCACTGTTTCTCTTTTAAAACTATTGAATTATTGACAATCCACACATTTTCTGTCATTTAAAATGGAAACTCTGTTCTATTTTACAGCGTGATTCCTCACTATATAGAAAAGTAAGTGCAAAACTAAGGAGATCTTTCAAAATTATAGAAATTAATAGATATAGGAAAACAGAAGCTTTGGATTCATCCTGAAGAGATTATTTATGGCCCAACCCACAAATCCTGTAAGTCTAGAAAATCAAAATGGAATCCAGAACTATGCAAACTGCTTGCCCAAGGCTTAAGGGAGATTAGGTGAAGTAAAGGATTTGTACGAACTTTCTGCAAAGGTAGTTTCACCATTATTAATCTTCTTGGGGCAAATCCTTAGCATCTGTAAATGCAGTGGCAATGCCTGCAGGCTGAGAGCAGAATGAAGATTGTTGGTGGTGTCAACCTGAAAGCTAATAGAAACAGATACCTGATTTAGGAATGTGGCTACATGCAGCACAAACACTGTAATTTGTGTTGTTTTTCGTATTGCCAGGATGAAACATTCAACTTTGTTTTTTTCTTTTTGCTGGGGGGACATATTTCTGTATGTTGTCCTCTACAGGACATCCCACTCGAGCCCTCTGAGACAGAAGCAATAGTCTAAATTCCTACAGCATGTGCTGCTAGAGGTGAGAAAGTTGGGAGGTTTTCTTCTTTAACTTATCTACTTCCAGCCTATGAGTTTCATACCCAGCTGTGAAAATGAGTAATCCATCAGAAAAATATATATATATATATATTTAAATTAATGGACAAAAAGAAGATCATTTGATTTATCTCATCATTGGAAGAAGCTGTATTTTTTGTGGTAAAAAAGGTTTGCTGTACATTTCTGTACAAGGTTATGAATTTCTGGGAAGCTTAAAGGAATAGATTGTACTAGATGACTCCTCAATTTACTCTTGAAATATTTTGTTAATGCTTATAAATTTTTAAGGATCCAATCCCATAAAGTCTTATTCTCATGCATAATCCTTACTCACAACAGGCTCACTGCAGCATATAGGTTTATTTGCGTTAGAAAAAAATAATTTGTGTAAAGGTTTGTAGTAGTAGGTCCTTAAATATTTATAAATACTGATCAAAATTATTTTATGAGGTAAATCATAAAATCATGTGGCATCACCTATTATGTGTCCTAATTTTCATAGGTATGTGTACAGAAGTTAGCAAGTATTAGCGGTTCCTTTCCTTATCTGAGGGAAGCCAAATGACCTTCTCCTTATCCATTAAACTTATATCCCTTCCTAACAGAGGATTAATCCTTTCACATCTACTCATCATGTAAAATAGACAGCCAATACTCTAACAAGCAAACTGGCTGGTGGGCTTTATCATGGAGCATGTTCTCAAGGGCTTAAACGATTCTTCTACCTAGAAGAAGAATTTATTCTTTCTAGTTCACGCACAGCTAACAGAAAGGGACCTGATATCAGCAGTATTTCAGTTCTTAAAGCCTGTAACATTTTTAACAGCAAGGAGCTGTGCATCCCTTCAAAGTAATTTTCCCCAGGAAAATGACTTTTTGTCTGTTTCAAAGATACAGCAAACACCCATTAATTTCAGCTGAAGTTACAGATGCTTAGCTGCTCTCTGGAGCAAGTCTTTGAATGTAAGTAAGCAAACCAGCAGCTCTTGTGCATCTGGTCCAAAAACTTTTTATGAGCTGCAATTCCAACAACATGAAATAAATATTTCTACCCCTCCATGAGATTCTTTCTCCCCCAACAGAAGCCATCAGACTTAAATTCACAGGATGAATAACAGCATGACCAATCCAGTAAGTAAAATTTTGCAAGCTAAGATTCGTATTCCTTTATGTTTTTATGCTCTGTAACTGTACAAATGGTGTATTCTGCAGAGTACAACTGGAAATTCAGTTTAAAAAAGAAACTGACCATGGGAAACATGGCATTTTTACCTAATCAAAGATTTGTTGTTGTTGTTGAGTAAAGTGATAAACAGATCTGCTTTTGGGTGTTTTTGTCTTTTTTAAAAAAATTCAACATCATCAAGTTACTGCAAACAAGCAGGTCTGCAGTGCCTGTGAGGAAGGGACTGATGCAACCACGTGCATCCAGTGGAGGTGCTGCATCCAGGTGCTGTGCACCTCTGAAGAGTAAAAACAACACCACAAGCTGAATTTTGGGTCAACATCTCCTGAACATCAGTTTTGGGGGCCTTAGCAATGATGAATACTCTTTGACTAATTCCAAATGAGCCTGAGCTGGTTTCAGTCAAAGGCGAGTCTGAAAATCGAGTTCCATCAGACACGGAGCCGTGAGCGCAGCCATGGCTCCTTCTGGGCACTGGCTTGCTGGCAAAATCCAGCGCTTGCTGACCAGGAACACAAGCTCACTTAGGAGCTTTTCAGATTTTCCCTGGGTATGGCTTCACAGATTGGCTAAGTCATGGAGTGTGAGGAACATCTAAGCAAGCAACAAGTGTTTCCATCAAGTTTGTTCCTAGTGCTATTTCCACTTGTACTAGTGAGACCGTACAGTGATAGGAGCCCATAAACATGTCACTGAGCTGTTTCGCAAATACTCCTAAGAGCAAAAAGCAGGATCTGCTGTAAGACAAAGGCCTAGTCCTACATAACCTTGCTAATATAATTCAGACAGATTACTTTAGGGAGTAGGTATTTGCTTGGGTAGAGACTCCCTGAGCTGTGATTTAATGATGGAGAATGGAATTTAGCAGTGCATTAATCACATATTTCCCTCCTAATTCTCCCCCACACCTCCTAAAGGCCACCTATTCCATGGCCAGACTCAGCAGTCTCTTTTTAACCATGGCCTATATGGACATAACATTTGTGTATAGCTAAGAGGCGAGAAAGAAGAGGAGAGGAGAGGAGAGGAGAGGAGAGGAGAGGAGAGGAGAG
>JAUBOD010000635.1:1444116-1480362 GCA_032353885.1 Nothura maculosa | reverse complement strand
CGACCCCCGCCCCGGGGCTGCGCCCCCCGCCCCGGGGCTGCCCCCGGAGCCGCCGCCGAGATGCCCCCGCAGCCAGCGGCGGCCCCGCCAAGGGCGCGCTGCTCTGCCGCCCGCCACATGCACCCCGAGATGTTCCTTTGCCCGCTTCCTTCTCCCCCAAATCTGGGATGAAGAGGAGCCAGAGGTAACGTTGCTCTTCTTCTCGGCTTCTTCCTGCAGAAGCGAGGGGGTTGGGGGGTCCTCTTTGGGGAACACCAAGGCGGTTTGGGCTGCAGCGTTCTCGCCGGGTCCTTCTGAGTGTCTCTAGACAGCAGAAAGCGGCGTGATTGCGAAATGAAAATGGTCAAGTTGAAAAGCACGAAATAGGCAACTACTTAGTGAGAATGAGAACGAGGCAAAGTGCATTTGCTGCTGGTGTGCGCGAAGCTGCATGTGCTGGGCAGTGACAGAATCGGGGAACGCCGCTGAGCCGACTGTGATTATTTAAAAACAGCAACTGCAAGAAGATGTTGGATATTTGCGAGGAAAGGAAAACGCGCAGCTTCAAAACATCAAACTTTGCCTAGGAGAGCCATTCCTGAAGGCTGGACATACAACAGGCAGCAGTTTGTCCTGGTGGTAAATCTGTGTTATGGTTTATACGCTGAAATTGCAACGTGAGTGTCACGCCCTGCTCCAAGTGGCAGCTTGAAGGCTTCATGTAGAGCACTGCAGAGGTCGTATGATTTACATTTTGCTTTTATTTTTAGTAATTTAATTGAAAACAATGGACACACGGCAAGCTTGGAGCTTGATTTAGAGGGAAAGAACAACAGCTGAGGAATAAACTTAATTTGCAAAACCTTTGCTGTGCTCGGGGTCAGTCTGCTTCTAATTTTCTATTTTAGGCCCTAAATAGTAGTCTTGCTTGGGGTTAATGGTACCAGTGGGATTGCTTAGCTGTTCTGCAGCTTTTGTCCATGCAAGTTGCCTGGGGTTTCTAGGGGATTGCTCCCAATGGTAGGAAACGCTGGTGTGACTCATGAGAGCAGGATGGGACCATGGCCGGGTAGGCGGAAGGACGGTGCGATGTGGGGATGGCGCCCGTTGAAGCTAGTGAGAGGGCTCTGCCTTCAGTAGGAGCAGAGCTTGGGCCGTGTCCAGACCTCTCGTGTTGCTGCAGCTCTCGCTGATGGGTCACTGAGCGGGATCTGACATTCCTGAGCTCTGCTCCAGGAATGAACTCCAGCCTGGATGGGATGAGGGGCTGGGAAGGACTGCAGTTCACCCTGGCAGAGGGCAAGGGGAAGCTGCTCCATGTCTTGGAGATCAAGCCCAGGGTGAATGAGGAGGGGAGTCATGTTGGTGTCTATCAGTGATACACGGGCTCTGCCCCATATGGGACATAGACTGAAAAAGACAAATCATTTGATAGGTGTATATGCTTATGCCCTGGATCCAGCTTTATGCTAGTAAAGTCCATGAGTTTTCTACAGAAAAAGCAAGAATGAGGCTGAAGGAAACTCCTGTGGTTTGCGTCCACAGTGTGTGCCTTACAGTCATTATTTCTGATCTTCCACTGAAGGTGTGTTAGGACCTGAGTATCCTCAGAGCAAACATATCGTATGTCAATTCAAAAAATAATCTGCAAACAGTATAATTGAAATTTTTAAATTTCAGTTTTATTTGGAAGTCCAAACCTGGACATTTAGCTTCAGGGAAAATGTTTTGCCTTATTACAAAATAGCCTTTTGACTCAGTTAAATAATGAGGCACTTTTAAATCTAGCCTTTATAGGTAGTTTTGGTGCTTCAGTAAGAATTCAAGTATCGGAAGTGCAAGAGATCTCTGGCTCACTGCCAGGATGATTTGAAATGTTTTAATGAAATGAAGACTAAGAAGGCAGGAAAATGTGTAGAACTATTTATTACTGTTTAAATTAATTAGAAAATCAACTAGGGACGGCACTTTTTTTGAGTGGTATTTGCAGTCACCGGGTTTGCATTCAACGGCTGACCTTGTTGTTGACTACATGCATGGATTTGGATCAGTCCCCACTTGAAAACGCAGATTAAAATAGTGTTGTGCTGCTAGCGATGTAATCTTTATGTTTGGGTTTTTTATTTTATCCAGCATACTTGTTATAAAATATAACGAAAACTTCTGAAGCTATGAAAATCTGAAGCTTGCAATGCTTGAACAGAATCTTAATTTAAAATCACCATGAGTATTTTGAACTAAAAATAAATGACTGGAGTTTATGGAATTTACAGCATTTACCTTAGCTAGTTTGACCAACTCTTTTTAAATATTAACATGTTAAATATAAATAACCTCCTGAACGTGCAGATCTGTTAGAGCACTTCAGTGCTGGCATGAATCAAAAGTTCGTATGTCTACAGGAACTGCATGGAATAATGGTATGGAAATTTCTCCACATGTTCAGGAAATATTTTAAATAGGATTAGCCTGTAAGTACGTCCATGAACATGTGCCTTTTAATCTTAAATCCAACTTGCTTTAAGTTAAGTTGCATTGCATTTAGTGGTCCTCTCTTGCTATGAATTTAAACCGCAGCGTGTTTTAAGTATTTGCTTAGGGTAGTTTCTGTGTGTCCTCCCTTTCTGGTGTGGTTTGTTAACATACAGCAGACCCATGGATGCACTGCAGACAAAAAGAGCAGTAGGATGTGCTGTCAGCTTTACTTGCTGCTTCGCCCGAGCTCATGATCCACATAAACAATTGCCAAACCCACCGTTGCAGAGATCTCATTATTTGACAGTAATTCAGATGTACATTGTTGCCTTATGAAGATTTCCATGGGCAATTGCTGTCCGTACACACAGTCAATAACAAACTTGTGGTGTTTGCTCCTGTGGTTTAAACTGCATTTATAGCCTGGCAAGCCTCATATAGAGACTGTGTTTGGACTTTAATGAATAAATTGAATGCTTAGTTGCTGCTAAACAGAAAAAGACACTTTTATTGTTCTCCCTGTTTTTTTAAATGCTCTATTTCTACCTTTACCAAGCAGAATTTTAAATCACTTTCCTCACTGATTGAACTCTAAACATGGGATAAGCCTTTACTGTAAGGGTCAGCACAGCTCATGAATCCTATGTTCCTTCAGCAAGGGAGAGCCAATGGGAACCAAAATAAAGTGCATTTTTTTCTCTCTCTGGAAAGGTGCACTTTGATAGGGATGAAGGAGAGAAACAGGAGCAGAAGAAGAAAGGAAGACTCAAGAGAAGCAGGGGGAAAGTGAGAGTCTAGGGAAAGGCGTAGGCTGAACTGGGCTGTTGCTGGTGTTCCTAACTGGGGATGAAGGAAGTGGTTGGGGCCAGCCTGGCCACTAGCTCGGGTCCCCATGTGCCATGGCCTTATGGAGTGACTGGAGAAAGGAGGAAAAGGTGTTTGGGCTGAGCAAGTTGAGTTAGTTTCAGTGGGAGTTAGAAGCCTGAGTGGACTTTACTCTCAGGGTGTCTAAGCTTGCCACCAATAAAAAGATAACTGGTGCTGGTAAAAGGCTTTCTCTGGGTAATTGAATTTTTTAACGAAACAGAGATGAAAATGAATGCTACAGATGTTGGCATATTTGATTAAGGTTTACCTCTGCTTTTCAGAGAAAATTCAGCTGGTTAATGTAAGTTTAAAATACATTTCTGGCCAGCTTTCCTAAAAGTTTTATGAAAGTGTTAGTTTGTGCTTTGGAAAGAAGAAAGTTGATATCTACAAACTAAATAGTGCTACACAGATACAGTAACAGGAGAAGGTGAGAGGAAAGGTGATGGAGATGACTGAGAGCAGATAAATGGGATGCTACTTGGGCATGAAAGCGGGAAAGCAAATGAAGGCTATTTAATTATTTAAGGAACAACAAATGAAGAGACAGGTTATAAAGTAACAGTAGAAAGAGAGGCAAACAGAATAAATAAATTGAGAAAGAGAAACAGCGCATAAGGAAAATAGATGGACAGGAGGAATGGGAGGGAATGGATGTTTTTAACTTTTCCATCGAGTTTTCGTTTGGAAAATACTCCCTGTATATTGTAATACTTGCATAGCAGTCCTGAAAGTCTGGCAGACATTTCTTCTGATGGGAAATTGCTTTATAATCTGTGTTTTTAAAGTTGCCATGTCTCAGAGCCAGGCAGCCTTAAGAGCTGTGCTTTGGGGATGTTTGTCTCTGATGGTGTTACCATTTTCCTCCACTCCTGTTTCGAAGTTACACAGACTGTTGCTGTCCTCCACTTCCCTCCAGACATGTAGTACCATGGATCTCAAAGGGAATATTTAAGCTGCGAAAGGACATGACCCACTTCTGGCAAACTGTGGAAAATTAACTAAAGATGTTTTCTTGTAATGATCACAGGCATTGAGGGTGGTTAGTGTTTTATCTTAAGAGTTCCTGAAGGACCCAGCACTTAATACGCTTGCATTGAGAGCTAAAGGGACATGGTGAAAAATGTCAAGGTTGTTTCACTTGCTGTTTGCATTCTTTATATAAAATGTTACAATACTTATGAAGTATATATTTTAGAGTGTATGTAAATAGTGTTCAGTAAAAGAGTGGAGAATTTGGACATTCAAATGAGTTTATGCTGATTGCTATTACAGAAGGCACTGTAATTAAGAATAAACAAAGACACTGGGTGCACAATATTCAGTTCAAAAAATCTGCCTTCCTACCTCAAGCATCATACACTGGGATACTGGGATACACTACCATACCCTGGAATTTTCTTAGGTGAGTGCTTCTTCCTATTTGAAGGAGAAGTGGAACAAAATTTTGTATGAAGTTTCTTGCTAGATCCTGAGGATCACAAAAGAAGTTTAGCATACTAGTATTTTAATTTTTTAATTCTTAACTTCCCTAACCTGGAAAAAAATACATTTTTGTGCACTTCTAAAGTCTGAAGTTTTATCCTGAAATGATGGATAAAAGGTTCTGTTTTCCTCCTTGTAGACAAATATGGTATTTGCTAAGAAAAAAGAAAAAAGCCTTGAATCAGTCAGTTCAAATTTTGGAGATACAGAAAAGAGGGAAAACTTTGAAAGGCAGCTGACAGTTCACAAGGCTAGGATGCAGAAATCCAGGGAGATAGTCCCTACAGAAAATATGGCTGGCACTTTTTTTGTTTTTCCCAGATATGTTACAGATGACTCGATCTTTAAAGTGTATCATTTCATCCATTTAATTACAAGTGATTTATTGGTGTAAGATGTCCAAAAAGAGAGTGACCTTTAGCTCTTTTTTCTTTTTACCAGTGGTGAAGGTAACAGAAGTACAACTGCCATCACAACATTCAAATAGTCTGACAGAGCTTCGAAATGCCCTTTTTGCCCTTATTTTCAGCTTTGTTGACTCCAAGCCACTGAGAAGAGAACTAGTGACTTCTGAATAGTCTATACTTAACAAAGTTGATAATGGAATAGAATATTACTGTTTGTGAATATGTGTTGGTCCCTATCTGAACACACACTAAGGCCTATATCAGAGGTATATTACTTTTAAGAACTCATTTTCAGGTTCTACTGCTGGCTAAGTGTCTGGTCCTACTCATTAAATAAAAACACAGATTGTCCTTTATTGTCTTGCTACTGGCATATCTCTTCTTTTTTAAGGTAAGAAAATTCAAACTGCAGTTCAAGGAAAATTGTCTACATTATGCTATAAAACAGGGGTGAAAAGGGAAAATTGCTGCTTTCTAGAATCTCCAAGCTTAGAATGAAGCAACTAGGAAAACATCAGATTACAGCATCTCAGAACTTCAGCTGTCAGTTCTTCAACACTGAAATAGATAACGCACACCAATAGAAATATATGGAGAACTTCCCAGCTTTGCCTCAAAAGCAGCACATGAATGAAAATAAGCAACAGGCAATCCTTTTCCTCTCTGCTCAAACAGGCAATCCTTTTTTTTTGCCACTGAATCGAGGCTGTGAAGCTGAGATATTGTGCCTGTACAGAAGAGCAGCTTTCTGACCCCCTACTTGATTTTAAGGAGAGTGTTGTCTTTGATGCATTAATCTTTTGTTTCTAAAAATTGTTTTGGCCATTCTCTGCTTCCAAAACCCTTCAAGTTTTTGCCCTTTGACAGAAGAACTACAGATTGTGTGTATGTAGTCTGCTTTCATTTCCACCAATTGCATGATGTGCTTGTTGGCACTTCTCGTAAATACTTATTTTTTTAGAGTAGGAGTTGACAGGATTTAGGTATGTAAGAAACCTAAATTTTTGGCCTGATGGATACAAATGGTATTTTGAATAACTTTTGATCCAAAAACTTTTCTTGCAAAGTGATATTACTATTCTTGCCAGTCATGACAGGTGTTTCATCTGTACAAATACTGTCTAATTTGGACCATTCAAGCTTAACATTTTTCACTATCTGCCACATTTTCAACATTTTTTCTCGGTTCTTTAAACAAGTGTGAGGCAGCAGTGTGGAACAGAATGGATAGAGGCCAAGTTCTTCCTTAATTATAGCAGATTTTTTTTAACACACTGAACAACAACAGTCAACTGTGCAGTGTCAGTAGCCTTGCAACGTTCTTGGTTGTGAGCCAAAACAAAAATTTTGCATAAATCTGTTAAAAGTTGAATCTATGCTGCTGTATCATCTAGTTTTACCTCAATCCTTCTCATTGTCATAGTGCATGAACAACTATGAGCCTATCTGCTGCATGCTGTGCTTTTAATCTGTTTTGCTTGGCACTAAGTGGCATTCCCTCTTTCTTTGTTGTCTGAGAATGGCTTTTTTTCACAAGCCAAGAACTGGAAAATTTGCTACTATACTTGCCATTTATTTCAGTTCCTCGATACATATTTCTTTCCAAAAAGCAGTTGGGCTCACTATCTTTCTTTATATGGAATCAGATTGCCAAACAGATCCAATAAATGATTTCAGTGTTAATTTCAGGATGAGTTGGTGTAAAAATACCTTTAAAAATTGGACTTTTTGTATGGCAGTATTGCTGCACCTCCAGCATACTGCTGCAGAAGTCTGGCCTTCCCAAACTGAGAGAAATTCTCTATGTTCAGTGTCATCTCAGTATCGTCACTGTGGCATGCACAGCTTAGCAGGCAATGCTTTGATGATAAGTAACTCACCTTAAAAAAGCTTATGGATGTTTGATCTAGCTGGTGGAATCATTAGAAAAGCATGAGGTGAATGAGGACTCTGCAGGTTGCACTGGTTTATATTTTTTCCTTGCTGTAGAGTTTCCAGTGGGGAAGTGGTGGCTTTGGCGTGTGCTAAAGCAGCAGCCCCGCTGGCAGGAGTTACTGTCTCTCAGTTGGTTGTTGTTTTAATGAAGCCATTTTAATCACATGTGCTAAAATTGCTAGTTTTCAATTCTGGTTCTGAAAACTGTGGATTGCAGCCTTGAATCCAAAATTGGCAAGTACCACATTCCTAACCCTCCATGCATCAGCAGTTAGTTTTACTTCGGCATTCATAGCTTCCTCACTTTTTTGATATTATTATTCATAGTTTTCTTCAAAAACTATTTAAGGAAAGTGGCCCAAACACATAGTGGGATTTAAGAGGTACTTGTTTTGTAATAGAAGTTGCATCTTGGCTAATGTAGAAATGTTGTAGGCAAGAGTTAGCATGGCTTCAAGAGCATGCAAGCATGCTCAGCCCTGCTGGGGTTTGGGTTTTTTTCTGCATTTTAAGGCATTGAGTTACAGATGAAAGAGGCTGACAAGATAACTTCTTAGTGACTTCAGTCTGTCAGCTGCAGGATTTCATTTCTAAAAATCAGCTATCAGAGAAATGCACTTCATTATTGCCATCTAGAAAATAAAGCCTGCTTGTTTCAGCTACTGAGCCTGAGACTGCGTTCAGTTTATACCAGTAACCAGGCTGATTGCTGAGGTAGAAAGTTCACAACAGGGAAAATTGGAGACTAGTCGGAGTTGGACTTCTTACTAATGTTGAAGGAGAATGCAGGCTTCCTGTTTTCAGTCATACACATTATTCTTGGAGTTCCCTACTGATTATTTTGGATAAAAGGGATGCTTCTGGAAATAGCTTCATTTCAGGCTGAGCAATAAGCCAGCAACTTTTTCCTTCTCCAAAGGAGAAGTGTTAGGCTAGGAATTTTTTATTTGAAAACTTAATAATTGCACCTAAGCTGAATTTGATAATATTTTGTGCTTGGATGTTATTAGTTTTGAATACATTATTTAGCAAGAACCATAAAAACTCTTCTGAAAAGAATGAACCTGGAAAAAAATGAAATTAAAAGTGAGCACTCTGTGTCTTCCATAATAAAATCAATATAAAAATGTTTAATTGTATTGTCTTTTAATCATCCTCACACCAGAATGGAAAAAAAATCCATAAAAAACTTTTGAAATCTGTTTTGTGTGCCCCAGCCTTTCTTTTCCAAATTAAAAAAGAACACTGTATTCCTCTGATGTGATAAAGAGACTATTACTATTCAATAGCTGTGATAATGAGAAAGGAAAACTCTGTGTTGAAAGTCAGGTATCCTGCTGCATGTACGTCCACGCCAAAGCTTATTCTCCCAAAGGCACGTGGTTCTGCATCTCCATCAAGCCACTGCTTTGAAGAAAAGCTTTTAACTTCAGGGGCTCTGCTCAACTTTGCAAAGTTCGTGGTGAATCCTTATGCTGTACTGCAGTTAGTCTTCCTTTGCCCTTTAATTAGGGCATTGACCATCAGCAGAGCATGTGTTTCCCTCAACTCACAAAAAAACCCAAACCAAACAAAACAAAGCAAAATAAGAGACCAAACTCTGTCCACAGTAACTTATTGGCAAGAAGGGGTTGATGTTGCTTCACATGAGCTTTGGCCATCAGCTTTGGAGGTGGCAGGATGTGGAGTGCTGTCTGTGAAGAGCGGTTGGGGACACAGTGGGTTGTACCCGTCAAACACCTGCAGAGGAAGGCCCAGCTAAATGATGAGGGACAACAAGGATGGCTTAGCCTGAGCACGCTGCTCTAGTGTGGGCTGGTGTGCGGACACAGGAGGAGGTGAAGGTGTCTCAGCACATTCTGTGACTCTCCAGTGAGAGGTGCAAAGGTGAAACATCCCACTCACACTAATGTGTTTCTGTGCATTTCTTTCTTGCCAGCCCTCTTGGAGACATTTGCCTGCTCTGAGAGCAAACTGGAACTTTGGCTGTCCATAGGTTTTGGGTGTTTGCTCAGACTGAGATGTGGGCCAGGTTGTGGCAGCCCTAATCCCAGGGGAGCTTCTCGGACAGGAGCTTTGTCTCCTGGCATCTCGATGAAGGACTCGCAGCTATGAGCAGTAATGAGAAGTGATCATCTAGAAAAAAAATGGAGTCAAGGGTTGAGCTTTTCTGCAAAGGATGAGTTTTCTTGTAGGATGGCTGGCTGGTTCAGGGTGTAACAGGAATGATGATCAATGTTCAGTGCCTCCTGCAGCCAAATTTAGCTATGCTTCCTGCATTCCAAAATGCTGCCATTGGAATATGTGACAGGAATATCAGCAGGGTGAGTTTGGAGATTTTTTAATTGCCACAGTTTACATGAGGGCTTCAAAGCTCTGCTTCAGAGCTTCAGGACCCTTCTTCCTTCACCGCCTTCCTAAGAAGTGCTCATCACTTTCCTCTTAGTGCACAGTTTGGAGGAAAGTAGGTAGATGGAACTTTTGGAGCCCCATGTCCTAGTTGTGCAATATGGGTCTAATCTCTAACTTGCCAAGAATATCCTATTTTTTTTCCCAGAACTTGTGAATTTTTGATCTCATTTTTCTCAGACTCAATGTCATGTTTAAAGAGCAAAGTCCATTAGAGATATTGCTGAATGTTGGCACAATAAATAAAGATAGCTTTAGAACATGTGAGATAGGCTCCGAGGTCTGAAATGAGAGGTGTATTTCTTTCCTTCCTCAAGCAAATGGGATTATTCTGAGTAAGAAGGTAGGGTGTTCTCAAGTGGTAATTCAAAAAAGTCTTCAAAAGGCTCGAACAAGTGAAGCACTTCTGCATTTCCCAATAAGGGTGAAGAAATGTTTTATTATAACATAGCAGTGTAGTGAGCTAGTCAAAAGTAAACTTTGTATAATTTTCTTTGCAGATGTTTAGATACTAAAGAGAATGTTTGGAACCTTTTTACTATTTTCTTTTTGTCTTACTTCTCTTCCCTTTTTATTGTTGCTTCTTTTTCATAGTTGTATTTTCCCTTTCTTTAAGATGTAAAAAGTCTGTTCATGCACAGAGGGGCATCCATTTAATGCCTTGTGCAGGATAAGAATTGCATGGAGCAGGTTAGCAAAAGACTTTCAGCACAGGTACTTGAAATGACTCCTCTGTTTCCCCTTCCACAGCTGATGGATGAGTCAGTCTGTTAAGGCTGGGGCTGGATTTTTATGGGAAAAAGGATTCACAGGAATGCATATAGGCTCAAATCTGAGAAGAATATCTAGGTTAAAGGTGTTACCATTACTGATTAAGTTGCCTTTTTTTTTTTTTTCCCTGGAAACACTTTTTTTGGTGTTGTTCCCATTTAAAGAGTTGAGGTAAAACTATAATTCTGAGTTCACTGAGGTTGTTTCAGTTAAAGTGGGAGTAAACCATAGGAGATTTAAAGTCTCAGTTTGCATGCTGCCTCATTTTCTGCTAGACTTTTCCTCTTCTTAATGAAGATATCTTCAGAATGGATATTATTCATACTAATTTGAACACAGCATATGTTTGAATGGGAAGTGAGATATTGTTTCTTACTTGTTATATAAAAATACTTGAAATAACTATTTCCAGAAGTTCACTTTTGAATCTATTGAATTTATATCTACCTTTGTCATCTGACAGGCTACTAAAACAAGATTCTGCTCAAAATGATAAAAATGACAGTCATACAATACATCTCATTCCTGCAGAACGCTGCTGTGTAGATAGTTCAGTGAGATTGGTATCTTGCTCCACTTGTTCAAGGACAGTCCTTTCGCAATGATTAGCAGAATTTGAAGTAGTGTCTGTAAATCCCACTCCTTCCCTGCCTCTTCCCCCCAAGTATTGTAAAATTTCTGTTGAAACTGTACTATTCTGCGTTGAGGAAACAGCAATTGCATCGTATTTTTGGCTTGCTCCCTCATTTTTAACCCCCAGCAGTTGCATTCTGCTAGCAGTGAATTCCCTCAGCCATGGCGGTAGATTGTTCTTTGCTTTTCCTGTTATGTTTTTATGTAGAACTACCTCTGTGAGCTGTCAGCATTTGACCCTTAGCAGTTGGTAGGGAACAGAAGAAATCCTGTCTACAGTGACACAAACTCTGCCCTCAGCTGCGCTGTGTGAGAACCTGTGGCATTATGTAATTGCCTTGGAAGGACTTAAAAATTCCCTTGGGATCCCTCGGCAGGAAGTCACTCTGTAAATGTTAGGGTTTATTGTTTTTGCTCTGGTACATTTTATTTTAAAACCATACCAGCGCTGCAGTTGATGACACTTGGACGATACTAAGTGAGAGGAACAAGTCTGGGGTAGGAGAACGTGCTAAACTGTCAGGGATTTGTTGGGAGAACTGTCGTTGCTCATCGCAGCAGCAGGCAGGGCGAGCGAGCACGGGATGGGGGAATGAAGTGGGAAGCTGCTCGGATTCCTGCAGCCTCCAGGCAATTGGGGCGAGCTCTGGGACCTGCCTGGTCTTGTTTTAAATTACTGCCATGCTGTTTGTGGTTGTCAGAAAAATAATATACAGAGAGATGTGTGTTTCTGTGTAGAAGGATTCATATGACCTTTTAATGTGGTGTTTAATACAAAACAATGGGAAATAATGCTTTGCCTGTACATAAATATACCATTATGCCAATAGACCATTATAGCCATCCTCCTTTTAACAGTTAGCATCTTTCAGATGTTGTTGCAGCATAGAAGGTGCTATACTTAAGACAGCTGGCCCCAAAACAGCTGAATTGCTGTCTAATTCCCCCTTTTAAAAATGTGTGTTACAATAATAGATGTGAGCAGACTGAAGGTACATTCAAAGAAGCCAGCCTGGAGCCCCACTGACTTTTCTTCCTGATTTCCATGTATTATGACCCTACTGAGACAACAAAGGAAATGGTGAAAAGTGAGGAAGCAAAGCTGAGGATGCAATAACATGTTTTTTGTGTATCTCCAGTACCATTATCAGACTTTCTATTTTTTGGTGTGTGTGGGGAAAATGTTCAAAAATAGGACTCATTTGTGGCTTTGCTCTGCTCCCCCCAGACTGAATGGTTTGTTGTATGAATTTTTGCCAGTGCTTAATGTGGAAAGGGAATAGGAAGTACAGAAATTACATGTGAATTATTTATGTGTCCAATTTGCTGTTGTGAATGAAGGAGAAAGGATGTTAAAAGCTGTTAATTACTATGAGTTTTATTGTTACTAATGATGGTTCTAGCCGCAAGCCATGTAGGCCCGAGAGGGTAGCTTAGTCCATGTAAGCTAAGAGGGCTTTGGGGAGGGAGGGGAGAGCATCTGCCAGAAAGCCTGCTCCTGAGCAGTGAGGCTCCATCCAGATATCCTGGCATGTTAACAGATCAGACTGGTGCCCTAAGATGTAGCTTCGTTTATGTTTCTTCTGGTACGTCCAGAGTAGAACAAAAAATAACCCCAAAGTTACAACGCTGTAGTACGGTCTTTACAATTTTAATTCTGTTGCCTAAGGATTTCCTAGCAAGAATAGAAACATTTGCAAAAACAACTTCTATTTATGCTAATCTTTTGCAATCAGCGTGTAGTCTGAAGTAATCACAATGAATACATCCTCTGCTCCAAACACTCACAACTTGCATTTATTTCAGGCTTTTTGCCTCAGAATTCTGAAAACATAATCCTTCACTGTGTTATGCTTCATCTGCTTTGCATGAAGTTATCCAACAGTACCTTTTGTGAGCTTCATTAACAATGGTCATGCTATAATAAATTACATAATTCAAGAGAAGTTTTTAATTAAATAAGTTAACAAAAAAGTCAAAGCGTAATAAATTCAATTAGGTAGCTCTTTCTTCTAATAAATTTGCACACACAGTGCTTAATGAAAGATTTCTGGGTAAAATCTATAATCTGAAGTTTTTCTGAATCTTTCAGGCTTTATAGCTTTTCTAGATTAAGCTTCAAAAAAGCTTTATTTTTTCTTTTTGATAAATTATATGTCAGCCATAGCTCTGTCTGTGAAGGATTAGGCAAATTTAACAGGAAGGAAAAAAAAAGTTGTTGACAAGGGCTGACCAAATGTCCATTTGGCTCCGTGGAGACTCATCTTCCAGGCTTTCCTCCCTTCTGTTTCTGTAGAGCTGCTTGACAAGCCAGGGCCGTTTTCTCAAGGCTGGCTGTGGGCCTTCCGTTCAGTTCATTCCTAGGTGAGAGGCAGGGCTGGTGTGTGTTTGCATCGCATCCCTCTATTTCAGCATGTGAGAGTGAATCACAGAATGATTAAGGCAGGAAGGGAGCTGATCTAGCACACCCTCCTGCAATGGAGGTCTGCTGGTTTGTAATGATGAGACTGAGAAGTGAGGTTCATTCTAAAACGGATGAAAATTCAGTGGGAAAGGAATCTTATAAAATTACTTCTTTTTTTTTTTTTTTTTAATTGTGAGCATTGTTTCTTCATTCTTCCCTGACATCTCAGTATATTCAGGGAGCAGTGCAAAGTGAATGTGTTGGTGCTTTGCATCCACAGTCCTGACCTGGTGATCCGTAGAGTCAGAACAATGTTTTGTAATTGTCTCTCAGAAATGCGAATGGCTGTGCATGGAAAGATAAGAAGAATAATGGCCAATAGTTATACTTCTATGAAGCAGTCTTTCCCTTTGATATTTTAATTGAGCTCGTTTAGAGAAGCAAGATGAGGGCAGCAGTCTCTACTTTTGAGTGGTTTTCTGTTTTCCAGGTTTTCATACCATTATTCTATGCACCATCAAATTCAGAGACTAGGGAATTTGGCTCTTGGATATTCAATGAAAAACCATAGCAACGGGTCATTTGATTGTGCATATGTATAATCAAGGGATTCAGGGTGAGAAAAAAGATATATAATAAGGGAGATGAAGAAAAGATAGAGGTCCTAGGTCAGTATGTGACAACACTCCCTGTAGAAGCGCTGTCTCCTGTCTCTCTGGGTCTGCTGTCTCCCAGCTTTAGATCACTGAATTAGCTCAGGATTACAGCTCAGCTCAGGATTATGGAAAGCAGAAACAAAGGATTGTTGCATTTAATACTAGCTCTGCAAATAATCCTTCTGCCTTCTGTAAGATATATGTAATATATAATGCAGTAGGGACTGTTGAGAAGATAAAATGGCTAACTTAACTGAGATGGTCTGCAGCTCCTAAAATTCATTGGGAAGGACACAATCCTATAAACAGCTCTATCTGTTCCAGTTCTTTGACCAGCAGAGATCTAGGGATATCCCCCAGAAGATTTTGTAATGCAGAATCACACAACATTTTGTAATGCATTTCATTGTATCTGGGTGTTCTGCCTCTGTCTGTCCTTACTTTTACATACAAAGCAAAACAGCTCTATTTTTGAGAACGTAGGAGGGCATAAAATTTAGACACTTGTAGAAGCATATCTCATAGAAAATGACCCACTTCTGTTTTAGGCACTTGCCCAAACAGTTTCAGGTTCAAGCTCCTGGACTTGGAGAATCTTGTATAGAATCATTGATGTCATCCCTCCTAAAATGTTCAGTACCTTGCAATGTGCATAATAGCCTAGTAGTAAAGAAGAGGAAGGACATGGAGATCCAGAAAGCAGAACCCAGGTTAAAAAAAAAAAAAACTAACTGAAATATGAGGGCAGGGTGAAAAAGGAGAGCACAGCATATGAGGGGAAAAAGAAGTCAAGAAGAGATGAGGGGTTAAAAAGCAAGGTCTTTGATTCAAACGGTAGCTTACTAGTAGTTACTTGCTAGGATGTGAGAACGTGGCATATTAAATAAGAGACACACACAGACCTTACCCCAGAGATTCAGGAGTCTCACATGTGAAGAACTTTGAGGTGAGAGGGAAGAATTTCTCTCTCTCTTTAAGTCATGTAAATTACATGGCTGAGGCATAAAAAAAATATTAAGTGTATCTCAAAAAGATTGTATTAGAAATTAAACTCCTGATGCCAGGAGTAGTGTCAAATTAATACATTAGGTATTTTTGGAATTAGATATCATGTCATAATCCATTTTCTTCTAGAGGAAATGTGACTTTTTTTCCCCCATTTTGTTTCCGAAAGGCTGAAAAGCAAGGAAAGTGTAAAGCAAAAAAAGTTGTCAGTGAAGGAACATGCAAGGAAAGGGATGGGCTGTGCCACTTAAACTGTAAAAATTGGCTATGGTGTACATTACCTCCCAAGCCCTTCTGATGGTGATGTGCATTTAGACAGCAAGATCAGTTTTCCATTTGCAGTCCATACCAGGGCAATAGATTTTACCTTGACCTGTAAAGCGAGTTGTATCATTTAACATAGCAGTGATTTCCCAGGGAAAGGAAGCACAAATCTGCACAGTTGTAGTGAAGTACATGCGGTGCCTTGTAGGGGATCTGTTTTTTAACTCACACAAATGTATGCAAGAGGACTTGACTACTGTGCTTGACTACTGGTAACGTCTGAGTTGCAGTTTTATGTATTTTATTTCTGAGATTTTATTTCTTCTGTTTCCAAAGTCTGAATAGTTTAAAAGGAAATGTAGAGCTCAAGTCTGCAATCTGAAATGATTGTCCTCACCACACACACAGAAAAAATCCCGTTGTAGAATAGCAATTGCTCTTCCAAGTTGGTCTGTATAGTATGAAAATGTTCAGAGCTGAACAATTAATAATTATTATTCACTGCTGTTACAGTATAGTGCATATATTTTAGTATAGCAAACATACTTATTGAGTAGAATTTAAGCCAAGTCTGCATAGTCTGCTAGCCAAGTCTATACATTTGGCTAGCATGATGTTTGAGAACTATTACGTGGAATGGTTATTTTTTAAAGCAATTTGTAATGGCAGTAGTTCAATACTGAAGAGAGTAAATCTAAGCAACTACCATTTCATGCTTTGGGGAAGAGGGAATGAGTGAGTGAAACATTAGGAGTAAATTAGGAGTAAATTGTGCATAGGAGTGAGGCCACTAAGTGCCACCGTGTGAATCTGACCACTTGTTTCTTGGTGCAGTATTGAGCAGATGGGGCTGCGCTACTTGAGCTTGTAGTGATCACAAGCATATACCTTCTGGGGCATATTTTGCTTTCATTTGTTTTGATAGAAATCTAAAGATGTTACTTAGATTATTTTCATTTAGACCAATGAGGATGCAAACAGGATTTGAGCCTTTTTTTGTCAGTTAGGTTGGTGGGATATATTCACATTTTATGAGAGCATGTTATCTTTGTTTAGTCAGAGAAGCTGCTTGAATCCAAAATGAGCAAGCTTATACTGTATTTTTTCCCACCATGGGAAAAATTTATGCTGATCTTAGTAAGGACAAAACTAGCAGTTTTCCATAAATTACAGTGCTGTGTTTATTAGGAAATGATGTTTTCCTGATCTGTAATATTTATGCGAACCCGTAAGAGCACAGGACACAAGACTAGACCAAGAAAGCCACAGCAACCTAAAGTCCTGTAGCTGAATTCCTTCATCTGGTTTGGACATTTTTCAGGGAGATTTGTTGCCCGTTTCTTGGAGTTTTTCTCTAAATGGCCCACTGGATTCCCTGAGCAGTTTTTAGTGCTAGGCTAGGTGGGTATGTTTACAGGTTGCCTTCCTAGACTGCTTTCTCCCGAGGTGTAATTTAGAAAGTGGCGTTTCATTCATTACCGCGCTTGCCTTCGTCTGAATTTACAATGTGCTCTGGTGTTCAGCTTGCAGACTGATGACTCATTCCTTTGCTTTGCTCTGGGTAGTTGCATGTGATGCTGCTCCCTTCTGAGCTGAGCTTGTATAAAGAACTAGCAAGAAATGTTTACAGCTTTTGTGGTGGATCTAAGTTCCATATGGTAGGATATTTTTTATCAAAAAAAGGAGGAGAGGGGATGCCCTAATTAGACTAGTTCTCTCTTATCATTTATTTCTTTTGTTATGCATCTGTTGGGCTCCAGAAGAGGTAGGAAGTTGCCCTGTGGTGCTTTGTAGTGTGTGTGAGTCGAGTTGTGCAGATCTGGAGAGGTGCTGAAATGGGGGGTCATGACACCACCAAAGGCAGCCCCTTCACTGTCCAGGGAAATCCATGTAAGGGAAAAAACCATAGGGTGATGTCTGCTGTGTCTGCAGGAGTTTGCCTAGAAGAGCAGTTTTTGTGACACACATCCTCACATATAAGCAGCTTCGAGTAGGTGTGAATGCAAGGGGTAATGTGCCTGCAGACTTGAAGTTATTTGCCAAATCAGCATTTTTGAAAAAAAAAAAAAAAAAAAAAGAGATGTTTTCTTTATTACCCACTAGTTTCCTCTTTTTTGACCTAGATTTCTGATACTGCGTGTCTTGGTTTCCTCCTCTTGCCATGTGGTCCTTAGCACATGGTGAAGGAAGGACGTTCAGTCTTGTATTATTCATCTTACAGAATCTCCCAGTTTTCCAATGGCACTTTTTTGCTTTTTCTCTACCTGGTATCTTTTCTGTTTGTTTTTTTTTTTTCTTCCAGTTATCCTTTTCCCCCCCCATATTTTAAAAGTAGCACTTTGAGGATAGATTGTTATTTTAAAAACAATTGTTCCTGTTTGCCATTAAATGATATTTTAGTGGACTGTGATTGAAAAAAATTATCTGGATATGATTTTGTTTTTGCAGCTTGTTTTTATTCTTCTAAGTGATTTAACTTGTTCATTTTTGAGTTCTTGTCTGCTAGTTTTGAATGGTAAAGGGAAACTTGCTGTAAGGACTTGCTAGGGAATTTGAGGAGTACCTTTATGCTCAGGGTAAATAAGGGATCTTTTTTCTTATTTAGAGGAATGTCTGGTAGAGTACTCTTGTTGATGTTGTCATTTTAAACTAACTAACTCAACTTTTAATGATTATTTATTAGGATTTTTTATAAGCAAAAGAAAAGCAGCATTCTTTCCAAGTGTATGTTGGAATATCAGTTACGAACACCTCCCTTCTCTGTTTCATCTAATAGTTGGCTTCTGTTGAGCTTTTGCAACTGTGAAGTCAGTTGAATTCTTGGGTATGATACTCTGCTGAAAAATTCTTAACCACTGGTGACTGATTTGAAAGCGGAGTGTGGACTAATTCTGCTCAACAGCTTGTGCATAATGTATGTAGGAGTGTAAAGGAAGAAGCTGTCACTACTGAAGTACAGAAGAAGTAAAAGCAGGGAAAAGGTTTAGAATTTGGGGAAAAGTGAGGAAATGGCGTGCAGGGACTGGATGTGAAACATCAAGGCCATTAAGATGAAGCCATCCAAAATACTGTGTGAGAAATCAAAATTGCTCTTTTTTTCAGGGAGCATAGTTGGTTGTATTTTGCCACAATTTAATAAGACTGTAGCTTTCTGGTGCATATCATGGTTTTACCACATGCCGTTACAGCTTGGTGATGGAGATTGGTGAAACTTGTCTCTACAAAGGATGAGCCACACACACAGGCCAAGCATGAAGTAATTTTATATAAACAGACAAAAGCAGCAGGATAACTTTCCAATAACTCCTAAAGCAAGGCTGAGAAAATACATGGATTTTGCTTTTCTGGACTATCAAAATATTTGCTTAAACGGAAGATGACTTCCATTTGGTGTTGTAAGGGAAAATGTTTTACACTTCATTTATTTTCTGTACCATAATGCTGACTCCTGCTTACTTCGTGCTGTCGTACATGAATGCACCACATTAAGTATCACTTCAACTAGTGATAGCTGGACCCTTGAAGTTTTTATACATGGACCTATGAATTAAAACATACTTCCTGAAGAAAAAAAAGTTTGGGACAAAGTTTTATTAAAGGATCAGAAAGACTATTCATTTTATTCCTTGCTTGGGTACTTTAGTACCTACATAGTACCTATTTTTCTTTTGTTTGACATACATATGTCTGTTTTGTAGTTCGCTAGTGTTTCCTGAAGAGTTCTTTTCTGTGTTATTTTTCATGTACACTACACCATTTTTACATGTATCAAATGAAATGGAAGACACAACAAAATGAAGTACATAGAGAAATGTTACAAACAGAAGAAGGAACTTTGTCTAGGAAATTGTTTTCTAGGTGGGTTTAATCCACTTGGTCAAGTGTAAGACTAATCAGAAAAGAAAGAGCAGTTCCATGGAGGACTTGGAGGGAAAAAGCATTTAAAGATGCTGTGAAATGTGATGGGCAAAAATACAAACAGCAACATTGAAAAAAAATCATGCTGCTCTACCAGTTGATGTTACCTCTGAGGGAGTATGTAGTAAATAAGTGGTGGTGGCATCCCACAGTTGATGATTAGCTAAAATGCAATGTGCTTAATTGTATCCCTGCCATCAAGCTGTTCTCCCATGAGAAGCAATGTCAGCAGCAGAGGGGACATAGAACTCGCCAGCTTTTTAACCTACTCTCATTTCTAATTTGTCTACTCTCAGACACTTTTTTTACACATTTTAAACATATTTTAAAAATATTTCTGTTACTGTGAGCTTCAAAGTTGATGGGTTTTTTTCCCCTCAGCGCATGAACTGCCTGGCCCCGTGATGTAGCTCCATTTTTTACATGCAAGGTAAAGTCTCCAGCCTTGAGTCCCTCAATGGTCATGCATAAAAGCTGACCAGCCATAGAGCTCCCCTTCTCACCTACAAATCCTCTGGACCTGTAGAGAAATATAGAGCCCCGTAGAGGCGTATAGAGCAGAGGTAATAAGTCTTGCTTCAACAACCTGCTGCACATGAGTTAACTTGTGAGGCCAGTAGCCTGATAGCAAGCTTAGGAGATGAAAGTAATTCTACTGGTGCTGATGGAAGATGGTAGGAGAAAGATACAAAGAATCACTGAGTGGAATTTTAAAAAAATTGCTTTTCTATAGCTCAGATCAGTCCTGCCTGAAGTCACAGAGAACATTTAGCTGCTATTTAAATAGGGAGAGTGTTCAGGGTTTTATTTGTTTGTTTTTAAAGCCTTCTAGCTATACTTTATGGGATTTTGTGCTATAATTTGGGTGTAGAAAACAAAATGAAAATCTTCCCTCTTTTGGCCAATTTCAGTATTATTTTCATGCCCAAAGGCATTTTAGAAAAAAGCTTCATCTTCTTTCCCTCCTTCCTTTTTGTATAGTGTTCTCAGAACAGGTTGGAGAAAAGTAGGTACCCAAATAATTATTTGATGCATTGAAATCAGTTAATCACTTAATAGGTTCATTAGCTATTTATGGATTTATTTACTGAAAGTTTGGCCATGTGTGACTTGCTGTCATTTAAAAAAATAATTTTCTGCTTTCAAGAGCTTCGAGATAATTTCTTGGTATGTGCACTTATTAGGGAATATTATGATGTTGTCAATTGAGTAATTTTTACTCTTTTTATATATTAAAATTTCGTGATATGAATTAATAGTGACAGATGTGGTTCTTTGCTTTTAGATATTGATATGAGTTAAAATTGGTTCCCTTTATTATTCCGCAGAGCAATATAATAATTTTGCAGCCTCAATATTCTTGTACTAATACAGTCATTTCTCAGGAGGAAGTTTTGCTGTGTTAAACAGCATAATTTTAATTAATGTTTTACATGTATGTGCCTTACAGTTAATTTTTTTTGATATCAAACAAGGGCCCCTTTTGCCCACACTAGAGTAATGAAAACTTCTCAGTATTAGGAAGTTTCATAATCCTATGTAAGGGATGCAAAACGATTCTGCTACGGGGACATGGGCATAAGTGAAGTGCCATATGAAGCGCCTATTTTCCATACAGACTACATGGATTTTGCAACCATGTATAACTTGAACGAGTAGTAAACACATGGACTTAAATAGGACTTAAATGGTGTTATCACAAGGTGTGGAACTCATTCAGGCTAAAGTAACTAAAGTTGTTGGCTTCATTTAGATGTTTTAGCCTGAATTGTAGTTCTTGTGAATGCTTTGTTTGACATACTTGGACATGACCACAGAATGGCTGCGTGTGGAAAGGACCTTGTCTAGACCAGAGAACAGAGTATTTAAGAGGTAAACATCTTTTAGATTGACTGCCTTTTCTATGACAGTAGACTGGTCCCTCACACTTTTGCATCTTTCTAAGAAATGCACTTAACAGCACATTTTTCTTTTACTTTAAATGTAAACCAGTTCTTTACAGAATATATGCATTAAACAGATTTAAATTCTGTAGGTAGATTAGTATCGAAAGCTAAATTTGGAAGTCCTAGTACACGAAGGAGTGTGAATCTACCCCAAATGGGGTGATCCTGTGCATTTTCCATCTCAGCTGGAGATGCGTGGCAGATGCTTAGGACCGTGCGACACAAGTGACTACAGGCAGCAGGGGGATTTCAGAGGTAGCTTTAACGTGACAGAGCCACAAGGTGCATTAAGTCTTCTGTAGCGCTCATGTCACTGTCAAGAGATGCCACCTGAGCTGGGCTGTTTTATGCTGGCACAGGTGTAGCAGCCCCAGGCTACAAGCATTTCTGTGCATCTGTTAAATGGGAAAGGGGGAAAAAGAAAGTGGAGATGCTATTTGCAGCTCAGTTGAGGAGTTGAGGGCTCTCAAGCCAGACGCTGTGTCGCCAAGGATGGATGCAGATAAGGCAGGAGGGAGGCCTGAGGAGCTCACCCTCTTTGGAGCTGCAAGCCTTGTAGCTGTAGGGCCAAATGTCCATATTCTCTCCATACCACCAGTGGGAAAGATGAGTCAGACTGATCTTTCAAAGAAAATTGGAAATATCCCTGTTGAATGACTCATGAGCCAAAGAGCTGCCTCACTTTACCATGGCAAAGTCTGACAGCAGCAGCTTCTCTTCCAGCAGGTAATGGGAAGCAGCATGAGCAGGAGCCACGGCACTGTCCTAAAACGCAAGGAAAACGGCCTGTGTTGCAGTAATTATTCTCAGGAGGAGTTGTGCCATCTTGCACACTGCTTTCTGCCCACAATGTTATGAGAAAAGATCATTGGCTTCCTTTGGCACATCTCCGTTGGTCGCACATCTTGCAAGCCAGAGCCACGCTGCGTGCTTTGCTCATTGATATCTGTTTGTGATGTGCCCCACATTGGATGTCTTGTCTTGCCAGCTCCCAAGCATTGTCCTCCTTATGGAGAATTAGGTTCTATCCCGATAGCTAAGTGTGCACTGAAGCCACATGGAGCAGGGCCACTTCTTAGTCCTGCTGCCACATCGCTGGGGCTATCAGCATGGGCACGGAGCAGCTTTTCTTCACTTGCAGGAGCCCTGGTTGAAAGGCTCAGAAGGAGGAAATTCTGAGGGGAAAATGTTGTCTTTTTAGTAAAAGACAGAAAAATAGAGGTGCTATCGAAAATTTTATGTTTTAAATGAATATTGTCATACTGTATAAAGGCTTCTCCAAATGGCTTTTATCTCTGCAGGTTTTTTAACATAATTTAAAGTTTTCAAAAGCTAGATTAAAAAAAAAACTTTAATAACATTCCATTTTGTTAGAAACCATGTACACTACAATAATATTTAAAAATTCATTTAAATGTCAACAGCATCGTTGATAAATATGTTATGAAAAAGGCAGCAGAAATAAGAAATGACTAAAGTGAAAAAAACAGCATTGTAGAGAAAAGGACCTGAAACAATTTTTTTGTTTTCTTTTTTGTTTTTTTTTTTTCATTTTTTTTCTTCATTTATCTTTGTTTTCTTTTTTCTTCATTTATCTCAAGTTTTGATCCAAGTGTGCATTTTATTGAGCAATTTTGGAATACAGAATTTTACCCAGGGAATATTTTGCTAACTTTAAATAAAATAATTATCAAAAGATTATAAATTGATATCTTTTTTTTCTGGCTTTGCTACTAACATTCTAAGAGATGGCTCTTATTTCTTTCAATATAAATAGGTGATTGCCATATTAAGACAGCTGTTAAAATAACTGATGATGAATTAACCACTCATTGTTAATGAAGTTGTTTGTGCAACCACAACAGTAATTTAATAATATGAAATGATGGTACAGTGAGTTAATTTTATACAAGTTGTAGTGATTTCTGACTTGTCCCTTCAACACATTTCATTTAATATGTATTCTTCAGACAAAGAACCTCTCGATGTTGCAATGCTGAAGAGTTTGGGAGCTTTCATTTGTAAGATGGCAGATTCTTGATGGGAAGAGAAAAGAAAAATCATGTTTCCCAATGAGAAGGCAGGCAGGCAAAGTGAGCTGTCCTAGCAGCTTTCCAGAACTTCTCAAGACTTCAGCACTGAGTAACCATGTGCTTCCTCACATGCAGTCTCCTGGCTTTCTGTCATGCAACCATATCATGGATAGGATATTTTACATGTGATCTTCTCAAGACCAACAACAGCAGCTTTTTGTAAGAGTAGTTTCTATTTCCCATCTCTACAGACAATACATTTGGGAGAGGGTGTTTGGATGTTCTGGAAGGAGATTTTTAGCTGTGGAGAGAAGAAGCAGCAGCAACTGGTGGCCCAGGAATGAATGGGACAGTGTGGACATGGGGATAAGCACTGTGCAGATCAGTGCATTTACTCATGCATGTTCATCCCATGACTGTGCCTCAGGCTTGCAAAGGCTGCAGGGCTGGTAAGGATGGGCTCCTCGATGGAACTGTGAGAGAAGAGGGGTTCTCTGAAGAGAGGTCATTTTAAGCAAGCATCCTTGTGGGATGCAGTGAAGCTTTGACTGAACGAGAACTTCAGTGGCATTGAAAGTCTGTATAGCAGCACTGAGCCAGCTTTAGCCTATTTTATTGTGTGCAAGCTGCTCTGTTACCTGCCCTGTCCAGTAAGGAAGGGCAGGGTGGAACTGGAGGGTATGGTTGGCAGATTGAAAGCAAGAAGGGAAGAGCCAGGAGAGCAAAGAGGTTTTCAGTTGCATGAACCAGTTTACAGAGATGGGAACAGTATTGCTGTAGGAGTGTAGCACTGCCTCTATAGTACCTAAGGACGCTTTGGGGTAGTACATGGCACAAGGAATGCATAGTGGCAGACAAAGCACCTTTGTAAATTATTTTAAACATGCCTCACCAACAGTTGTTGTTTTTAGAACTGAAGAGGATGAATGGCATCTGTATATCAACCACTGGGGATGGCTTCCATTTGCTCCAGTATGATTTTTATGTCTTTTTAGCAGGGAATGGATTAGTGACTAGACAAGAACTGGAGTTGGCATGGTAAGGTTAGACATACCAACAAAAATCCAAGGCCACCTAGGCTCTTGTGCTGAGTGAAAAATAACCTATTTTATTACTCTCCTGGAATCAGACTAAAATAAGGCTAGTAATAAACAACTTCTGTGCTGTTAGCAGGGTGCTTTAACATGCAGGTGGTTTGGAACAGGAGTGCCTTAAGCATTGTTTTATGGTGTTATGCATTTCAGACTGAAAAATGGCCACAAGCTTTATTACTTTAATATTAACACTTTTTCATTACACTCCCTTTTGCAAAGTGCTGTATTCATCCGTTATAAAGTGGCTATTTATTTTCCTGTTCACCTGCTGCTTTTCACAGTGGGAAAAGGGAGAGGCAGGTGGGTAGCAGGAGGGACACTTGGGGACATAGTCGCTCTGCACTTGTTTGCAGTTGAAGCCAAAACTAGTGCTGTTGCCCAATAACCTGTTGCACAAAACAAAGAGGTATGGGGGCACTGAGCCACCCAGTCACTTCTGTGTCAGGATTGCACTGCTAAGACAGGGCCTCCTGGGGGGATTTGCTTGATTGGAGTCCGTGCGCGTGTCTCTACCTCTCCCGGTTCAAGCACTGCCCTGTCATGGCCAGGGTGACATCCCCAGATGGTTGAGACATCACTGCAGTTTGCTTTGAGCTCACGCACTTCTGTCTCGCCTGGTAGCTCAGGCACAGCCTCCTTCAGTTGCCTCTTTCTCTCCATGCTGTTATGATGTGGACCTGGCTCACCTCCTTCCAAAATGGTACCAAGCTTTTGATGGATTAATCACAAACTAGAATCACAGAATAGCTGGGTTTGGAAGGTACCTTCGGGGATCATGTTTTCCAACCTGCTACTCTCACAGGATCAGCAGGTTGCCCAGGATCATGTCCAAGTTGGATTTGGAATCTCTCAAAGACAGACATGCCACAGCCTCTCTGGGCAACCTGCTCCAGTGTTCAACCAGTCTCACAGCAAAATTTTTTCTTGGGTATAAGCGAAGTTTCCTGGGTTTCAATTTGTGCCCATTGTTTCTTATCCTGGCACTGGGCATCACTGAGCTGGGCTGATTCTGTTTTCCTTACACCCTCTCCTCTGGTCTTGAGATGATGCCCCTGAACCTTTTCTTCTCCAGGCTGAACAGTTCCAGCTTTCTCAACCTCTGCTCATGTGCCAGGTGCTCCAAGGTCCCTTGGAGATGATCTCTGAGGGCAGTGGTCACTGTGGACAGATGTGGCATGGTGACACCCTGTGAGATATGGGCAGTGGATATGGGAACTTGAAGGGCACTGAGGGCTTGGGAAGGAGGAGGATGAGCATGCAGGAGGGAACAGACAGAAGGGTGAGTGAGGGAGTGCTTTAAAATTAGGAAACAAATATTAGAAACCTGTGTTCAATTTAGCATAGAACTTGTCCTACTTTCTCCTGCAATTTAGAAGAACAGAGTAAGGATTTAAAAGGAAAACCATCCTTCAATTCCCTTTCCCATTCTAAATACATCAAGTTAAGTTTATCTCAGCGTCAGTACTAACTGTAACCAGAGTTAAATTAGCCTTCCTGTTGACTCTGCTTGGTTTTTACTTTTCAACACGCCCTAGTAAAATAAATCATGTCCCACTTGCCTTTAAATTTCATTATCATGACCTAACTTAATTTGCTATAAATTATTTCTACCTGAGCTCCTTTGGCTGTGAACTTGCAACCTCCAGTATCCTGCTCACTGGATCATTGCCCAGCTAATCAAGTTCTTTTTTTTTCATCACAACTCCTGCTTTTTCTATCAGCGAGCTCCGCCAAAGTCAACTTGGCTATATAACCTCCATGGGGACACACACATAGTTGATATATTCTTGCCTTTAAAATAAGGAGGTTATTGAACTGAGTATGAGGCTCTTCCCGTTGCGCTCTGGCACTGCTAATAAAGATGTCTTTTCCTTTAGAACAAGAGTGACCTCAGTGGTTTGTTCTCATCTTGGAGGCAGCCATTGCAACACTTCTTTTTGCTATCCAGGAGCTTTCCTTTTCTCCTTGGGACGAATGACTGACTGACTGGAAAATCTCTGCTCACTCAATATCTAGCTCCAGTGCCTTGGTTTTTAGTACAGCAAGACTTGATGACTGATGAAGACTGGTGTTTATTTTCACCGAGAAATGCCAATCCATTTTTCTTTAGAGCCCTTCCTATTATTTAGGACTTGTTGATAAACAACTTTTATTTCACACCTGCCTCTTGACAAGCGGCTGAATTGCAACCAGGCTAATTATTTTGCTGTATAGGGGTTAGAGACTCTTCGTAGAATTTCCGTCTCCTACATCAAGCTGTAATATCAACTTGCCATGATTACATGTCCTCGTAAGAGGAACTTACTTACACTATTAGCTTTATCTGGCTTCGGAAAAATGCTGTGTGACTTCAGAAAAAGAAAAGGGCTTCACCTGACTTCTTGAGAGACTTTGATATGATCCAGAGTGGTCATTTAAAAATGCTGATTGTTGCTTAGGTGAAACACGTGTAATTAAGAAAGTCATTTAATGGCAGCTGAGAGCCAGCTCACCGGTGTCTTAAGGGCCAGCCAGTGCTTCTAATCTTCATTTGGAGTCAGGTGGTAACATCCAGCTGCTTCTCATGAGCAGCACAGGAATACCTTTCACTAGAGCCTTTCTTTTAAAAATCTGTGCAATTCCTGCATGGAAATTGCCAGTGTCTAGATCCAGGTAGAGTGGTTCCTTCTTGGAAAATGGATTTAAGCTATTATGCTAGACTTTAATGGAACTAAGTTTTCAAAGCCCCTTGAAGGCAACCCAGCACCTCCTGTTACTCACCTTGGGCACAAAGCAGTCTCCTGGGCTCTGACATGCTTTAGTCTGACCTAAATTACTGGCGATACGGGGATTACTGGTAAAATGAAACGTCATGCAATAGGCAGGGGGTCAGATTAGATGATCTAATGGTTCCATCTGGCCCTAAACTCTTAATTAGGGAAGGGCTGCCAGCACAATATGGTATTAAACCTTTCCACTACTAGATCTCACTTGTCTGGGAGAACCTCAGTTGAAACTGAGGGGCAGAGCTTGTTTTTGTGCTTCCTTTTTCTTGTGCACTAATGCTGACAGCAGCCATGAGAGCTAAAGTGACTGGTACATCTTGATGGGAAACTGCTCATCTTGTTTTCACAGAAGTAGAAAAGCTCCATATCCAGTTTCTCCAGACTATCCCATATTCAGCTTTTAGAGCTATAATGATATTTAAATATAGAAATAAAATCTATTATTATTCAGGTACGGTGGTATACCTTGAAAGAGAAAAGACACATTTCTCTGGGAAACTGATGAAGAAGAAATGACAGTTATTTAAAAGTGCTCATAGACTAAAATGTAAAAAGTTGAATGTAGTTTTATTGGTATGTGGTTTGGCACAAACTGAGAAAACATTTGTGATACCTTTGCTCAATATCTGCGAAGAAACAGAAAATACATGTATATCTGTGTTGTAGATGTACTCCTTGCTTTTTCAGCAGGGCAGGTGGTAATGTGCAAGTTTTGTAACCATTAACCTAGCCAAAACAGCACCACTGCTCAGCATGTTTCTTTAGCGACATGTAGTTGCTTTAGTAACTTGTAGTTAACTCAGTGTGGCCCTTAGTTATTCCAGAAGATCATTCTAATGTCTTCTCAAAATTGCCTAATTGTAATTGCTTAATTAGTCTATACTTCACCTTGGTTTTCCTATTTTCTGAAACTCATTGTTACTCACTATTGTAATTTCTATGATACAAACTTGGGATCCTGAGCCTTCGGTTCAGTTTTGGATCTTTAAATGGGAAATTTCAAGCTCAATAGATTACTTTAAAAACATTACATATTATGGGGGGTTTTTTTTGCCTTTATTTTAATCAGACACTTACTTTTGAATGCCTCTTGTCCCTTAAAGGTCCTGTTATTCTACAGCTAGCACAGGAAGATGTATTAATAATTGCTGAGATACTCTCCTAAAGTGCCATCCCTGATTGTTATATGAGCTTGTGGTTTCCTTCCTTCCTTTCAGGCTTTTTCTTACAGAGTAATTGCTTTGGGAGTATATTCCTTTTCTTTGTGGTCTCATCTTGTGGATATTAATCACATTCTTTCAGTTCAACAGCAAATTCTTCTGTTCTGACTTCTTTCCTTCCAAATTCCTTGTGTTGTGGATTACCACTCTGTATATATGTCACTGAGCACTCCTCTACGGGAAGGATCAGCCTTGGCTGATTGACATTGATAATGTCAATCCCAAATAAAAGCAAGAGTAAGTAAAAGTAGATATAAGTATCTAAGTGATAGTACAGTGCTATCTGGTGCACTTCATGCTCACATATGGATTTCTGTGAGAAAGGTCTAATCCAAGGGATGGCCTAATTTGCCATGACCTGTAGTAGTTTCTGGAGAGGTCATCTGTGGAAAGGATCAGGTGGAAGAGGCAGCTTTCAGCCATGCTGTGCTTCATTGCCTTCTCCCTTCCCCATCTCGCTTTGTACTCTATAACGGAGAGCTTATTCTTTGCATGACTCCCCAGTGCCAAGGTGTCTTCAGACAGCAGCTGTCTTGTTGGTTGCTTTGTGCAACCACAGCCGACTTTACAAAGCCGTTAACATGTTCCTTCCTGAACACTCCCTTCAGGTTTGCAAGCTTATTTCTGCCTTGCTGACTCTATTAACAGCACAGCTTCCCAAACCTAATTACAGTGATGCCTTTTCTCTCTTCCCACTGTCTAGTAAAGTTGCAGGAGCATTTTGATGAACCTGAAATGAGCCTGAAGGAAAAAGTATGCAGAGCCAAATAAATGCCTTCAAAAGCAACGGGGCAGTCTGGATGTTGCTTATTGTCTGCAGGGCGGTATCTCAAAGGCCTCGTAGGTTGTGATAATGGATTTCCTTTTACAGGGTATTAGATTTACAATTTGCAAAATAAGAATATGGTATTCATTTGGACAAGGACACCATCTGCAGTCACCAGATGCAGTTATCAAGATTAAATTGCAAGACTTGTCACTGATTATGCTGATAATCATTGAGGTGATCAGTGTAATTATCTTGAGATCAAGAAGGCATTTTCTGTATGATATGCTATTGCAGAATTAAGTTGAAGAAGCATCCATCATTAGCAACTGCATAGAGCTAGGATGCAACTCAAATCACTGGTCTTTTCCACTTTGATGTTTTTTTTAAATATGGTAGAAAAACGGATAGACAGATATTTTGAAATTGACCTTTTTTGTTGAAAACATCTTCTACTGGATTATATTGGATTTGATCAAAACCTATTATATTGCTTGGTCATGAAAGACTCCAGTGCATTAAGCTCATAGCCAGAATTTTAAACAGACCTTAGTGGGAGTCTCATTACCTGAGGAAGGCAAAGTGTTTCCATTTCAGGTTATTTTAACCTTTGAGAATATATATATATTCTCTCTCTCTCTCTCTCTCTATCTCTCTCTCTCTATATATATGTATTTATTTATTTATTTTTACTAATGTAAACCATCTCAGGATTGACTTTACTGCTGCTGCAGAGGCTTTTACTTCCAGAACAGAGTATGGCTGAGACTTGGTAGAATATGATTCCAAACACTAAAAATGGTTCTGACTCTAATGCACACTAATAATTAAACTAGAAACAAAAGAGATAGCTTTGGGGAACTCTTTAAACTCAATCAACAGGCAGTCATTTGTCAGTGGCAGAGCATTTCCCTCTAGCATCCGTAATATGGTTTTTGATGTGCTTATATAGTGATAAAAAAAATTGAGGATATGCTTGCAGAAAAATGTCTGGTGTGCTTTGAGCCTTTGCTCAGTCTTGTATAGATTGACAGTGCAATTTATTGCAAATATAATGTGTTCAGATGATGATATTTAGCTTCTATCTTATGCTTCTCACTTTTAATTCCTTCCCATTTCCATTGCTTATGTGTATGTAATATTTTGGTCCTTTTCAGATAGCATAGCTACACATACAAACTGCTGTTTGCCTTTTGCAGCAGGGTGTATGGCTTCAGGAACGGATGGGAACCTTTTGTAGTCTAAATCATAGAAAGAGGATGCAGGAAAGAAAAACAAGCAATAGTGACAGTGGAAGACAGGAAAAGAATAAAACGATATTGAGTCTCTGCCAGGACTTGAAAGAAAGAGGTCTAAGCTCTTCCTTTAATTTCCATCAAGTGTTTCCAGTTCTATTTGAAGACATGTGTTGCCACAGGAGACTTCCAAGAGCACCGCATCATAGGAAATAGAGGAAATAATTGCTAATATTCTTTTGTCATGAAGCTGCTCTTACATCTGCTAGGCCTCACACAATTATTTATCACTTGAGAGTTATCAAATAATTTCTGACTTGATATGAAAAAGGAGAAAAGTCAAATACATTTTTTGACATAAACCAAACCCATCAATCTTAAAGTGCTGATTCATTTGCCCACACAGTATAATTAAGCAAGCTGTTAATGTATAATAAGGAGTGATACATTCAGTGATCTCACAATCAGAAAGTAATTATAGCTTAAAATGTTCATTTGACTCTCCTTAACCATTTTATTACTCTGTAATCATTAAGAAAAGTATTAATAGCTGTCAGATCTGTAAATTTTTACCTATACAATTGCTTCGGTAGCTAGATGTGTTTTGCCATGAACAACTGTTAAGAGGATGCCTGTAGACAAAGGTTTAGGGGAAGAAAATATCCACTGGATCCTGTCTGGATCCTGTCTTAAAGGAGAATATTGTAGTTTGAGTATATTTGGCGTTTCATTAGATAATGAATCCATTATGTAATTGAAGTTCAGGCTCACACTGATTAATCATGACATTTCTATTATTCATTGAATCAGTGATCTTCTGAACTCTTTCTTTTTTTTCCCACTTCATTTGTTGTTGGCTTCTGTTAATTTCTTTCCTTACTGCTTTAGGATTTCATCTCGCCATGTTCTGAGATCTGCCGCTGCAAGAGACGTTCATCGGGGGATTTCAGTCACTTGGCACCTTGCAAGCAGCTCTGGGCATCTCTGTAGCTTGGTGCTTTATTGTGTTTTCAGTACCTGCCTTCAAGGTGGCTCTGCTCCACAGTGGCCAGCCAGCCGCACGGTGTTTGAGGAAAGCCAGGGAGAGATGTTGGGAAGGCGGAAGCTGCTAGCACCCTGGGTCCAGAGCATCAAGACCAGGAGCTTGTTTTATACACTATTTATGCATTATTTACTCCTTGAGGGTGTCTCAGGGCCGCAGAAAGGTCCATGCCATCCAGCCCTGAGTCTCTGTGCAGCTGGTGAGATTGCACTTGGCTGCAGTATATCACACGGTGGCTGCCTCTGATAGCAGACAGGCTCTGGGTTTTTTTAAAGAATTTTAAATTAATTTGTCTGGAGGAATTCACTTGATAGCCATGAAGTTTGCAGTTCTGTTCTGAGCAGATAGCACTGAGATAAAAAGCAATTGCTGTGTTTTCCTTTGGATCCTGCTGCTTTTCCTCAGCTGTAGCTTGCAGGTATCATCACTTACAGGCTTGGTGGCTTGGTGCCTGCTCAGTCAGAGGCTCTAAGGCAGTCACACTCTTGTGGTGTAGTTTATCTTTTTTACACTGAAAGTGGGAGTGGAAAAAAAGGGTTTTGTTTTTTTTTAATGTGAATTATTGCTATATTGATACTGTCACTTTTGAACGGTTGTTGTTAGTGAGGTTGGTACAATCCTGGAATAGGTTTAGACTAATACCTGGAGGAAAAAGTTTGAGCGTTTCTAGGTTGATTCTCTTGTGCTCTTTGAACAGTTGTGGTTTGGTTCTGGCTGTAGTGCAGCAAGCATTGGAAGAACTTGGAGGGTGGGAGATCACAGAGGTTTTTCTTCTCATTGTACTTGGACCTTGTTGGCACTGTGCTGCTTACACTGCAAGCCAACCCACAGAGCAGCTTTCTTGGGGTCGTGTGCTTTCATTTGTGTCTTAATCATGGTTTAGGGCAGGTCAAGGATGGGACTAAATGCAAATCATTATTTCCATGCTTCCTCTTCCTTATTTTAATTCTTCACAGACATGCCATTTACAGTTGCTTGGGAGTAGAGGTGGCTTCAGCATAAATTGCCCTGTCTTTTGTCCCCAGTGAAGGGGATGGAGGAAGCACTTGTGAATTTTAGCCTCCCAGCATTACGAATTTTGTCTTCAAGAGAGCTGAAGGAAAGCAATCTATTAAAAACAGTTAATCCATTTTCTATTTCAGAGGGTAATTTGCTAGAACGAATTTAAAACAAATGTATCCAATATAGCCAAGTTAAGACCTATTTTAATACAGAAGCAGGAGATCAGATTTTTCAATGAATATACCTTTTTTTAATCTATCAAGATAGTGAATGTCTTAATAATAATGTCAGAGCTTTCAAAACTGTAAAACATGTCAGTAATTAACTAGAAGTCAAAAAATGATCTTGTTACGATGTTCTCTTTTAATGGATTCCTAATTTTAAAATTTTAATATATAAATAGAGACCCCATTTTAGAGTTTTGTTGTTGTTGCATAGACTTTCTTATATTCCATGTCAAAATCATATACTGCACTTTACAAGTGAGACAGTTGCTAAGTCTAAATGTCTAGAGTTTTCTTGGACTGGGCTTGAAAAGTCAAGCTGCTGGGTTTTTTGTGTTTTTGTTGTTGTTTGTTTTAGGGCTTCATTGAAGGCTTACTGGGTCTGCAGCTGAGAGTATGGTTTGAAAACAGTTGCATTGCCCTCAGAAACATGAGGACAGTTCTCTAATCTTGGCAATTTGAGTAACCACAAATATAAACTGTGGGCCCAGAGGCTGAGTGTCTCTGGTTAGCTAGGGCTCCCTGGACAGCCCCGGAGTGACAGAAGCAGTCTGTTTCTTCAAAGGATCCACGTTGAAAGCACAGACAGAGCCTATTCCAGCATTTACTGTTATTGCTAAGGTAAATGGATCTGGAACTGCCTAGTTTCCTCTGCAGCGTGGTGCATGTGCCGCCTCACACTGTGTGCGTGTGCCAAGAGGATGGTGGCCTTGCACAAATGCCATGGAAGACATGACATAGCTTAGGGAATCTGCACAGATGGTCATGCATGAGATAGAGATGTCTCTTGGCACAGGAGATCAGCAACAAGAGTGGCTTGTAGCCAGGCGTTCAGACCCTAGCAGTCGCATAAAAATGTACTGGGTATTGAAATACCTTTCACACTGATAGCCTCAGACTTGGCCTCCCAAGACTTGATTGATCTCCCTATCCTGGCACCTCATCACCTTTCCCAAGGATCTCAGGGCTAATCCAATTGCCCCTAGCATCTCTCATGTTTTGGAACAGTGCTGCAGTCCGTCTACTGAGCACCTTGCCTTCCTCTCTGCCTCTTTTCAACTCCTTTTGTGGCACTGCAATGTGTGCCTGGTGCTCTAGATTCTCTGTGTTTGTACTTCTATTTCAGGAATGCAAAGTGACTTTTCATGCCATGCAGGTTGTCTGTGCTTTTAGCATTGCTCTTATTTCCCTGTGCCTTAAATTACTATTTAAATTATTTTTCACTGTTATTTTTATTTACAATTTTCTAATTCATTCGTATTCATTTTAAATCAGTCTTCCATTGCTTTCTTTGTAGTCATCTGGCTATCTTGACATCTCCTGTGTATCTTTGTCTTTATTCCAGCCTCTGCTGCCTTCTTCTGTATTTACTGTATTCCTGCTGGAGAAGATTGGATAGGTGACCAAGAAGCTGCAAATCTTGGACCATTACAAAAGATCAGATTCTAGGTCTGTTTTGTTTTGGTTGGTAGTATAACAGTGCCTCCAAGACACCCTCTGTGGTAGAATTCAAAGATAGTCTGATTATGGAAGTAAACAAAGCTCCACTTTCCCTGACTGATGCTCTATGCCATTGGATTGCTTCCAGTTAATTTGCTGAGAAGTTGTTGCATTTTGTTCCTGCTCAGCTAATACATTTGTTGACTGAATTATTAATTAGAGTTTTCAGCTCGCATTTGCGCTTTCTAGCAACTTTAAACATCAAGAGGTTTTTTTGTCCTATTCTCCCATTTACTTTGTTTTCCTCTTTTGAAGAGCCATTGCTTCATTAAGCGCTTCACTGCTCAATCTGTAATGCACCATCCTACTTTCTCTTCATTTGTCTTTGGTGCGATTAAGATGTTTCACATCATCTTTTGTGCATGAGGCCTCTTTGATACAGTAATGTGTAAAGACACTCTTAATGATTAGGATTTTTTTTTCCTGAGCAGGATGTTATTTTTTTTTTTAAGTCTGTACTGAAATGAAGATAACTCTTGGTCCTCACACCATGTTGAGCCAAGTGTGATGGTTCTTGTTTTACAAAATTAACCTGAAACTACTGCAGGTCTTTACAAAACACCCTCCAAGTCCTTTTGGTCAAGTCCTTTTCTGCAATATGGTTCCAGTATTGCTGGTAAAAAAAAACTTGGTGCATAAGTAGTAGGTGGTGAGGATGTGCTTGGTGACACTGTCATGCTTTATGATGCCACAGGTAACTCACCTGATCTTACTTGTAGGTCAGTACAGTCGTGAGATACATAAACATGAGGGGGAAAAACAATCTATGGCTATTTTTGCAGGGGGCAGGCCTTGGTGCTGCCAGAGGGAGAGCAGATTGCCAGCATGGAGCTGCCAGAGGGAGCAGCTGCCAGCTCCAGCTTGGCCCCAAAACGGGCTGCACATTTTAGCGAGTACTTAGCACTTTTGGGCAGGCTGGAAAAAACAACTTCTGTGGCTTGCTTCTTCCCCAACAGATTTCTTTCCTCTCTGATCTGAAGACTGTGCACCACAGTGACCGAACAGTTTTAGGGAGGCTTGGCAAGCACACCCAGGGGCAACAGTCAGGAGTGTATGCAGGAGTGTACGGTCGAGATGCTGCTTCATCTCCTTTCCTCAAAGTGAACTCTTCATAATTTCCTTACTCGACTTCAGGATGATTTTACATTTTCTCTTATAAATTACTACAAAAGAGGAATAGCTAACAAGTTTTTATTTTTGGCTTTAGAGTAGAAGATAGTGATTTCTCTTTTCTGGAGTCCAAATGCAAACTTAGTGTTTAGGTGTCAGGCAGTCTCTGTCTTGATCAGGAGCAAGTTTAAGAGCAGTGTTGATGCAGTTGACAGTGGAAGTTTTTCAAACTCTTGTCATTCCCCAATGACAAGAGCAATGGGGGATTTATACATAATATACTTGGTATCAAGATTTTGTTTTGTTTCATTTTTGATGGGACAACTGACATAACAAGCATCAGCAAAAATGTTAAATAAAACTTATGCTATGAGTCCAAAATATTCCATAGCAGACCAGAATATGCCACAAACTGCAGTTAGTGCACAAGTTGTGCAAGCAAGAATGATTGCGATACAGTTTTGTCTTTTTTTTCCTGTATGTTCACAACTGTCCTCCCTGCCGGGATTGTGCTGTTCAGTGGACTACACTGTGATCTGGAGAAAAAATTCATTTATATGTAAATACAACCTGAAGGCTGTAAATATCCAAGCTGCAAGAGAGGCAGAGGGCATGTGTGTGGAAACAAATGGGCCTGTTGTAGTTAGAAATTTATAGTTTACCATAACAGGGGAAAAAATAAATGAGATTGTCTTTGAAACCATGTAGGTCAGCATTTCAGACTTCTGTATTTGTGTTGCAATTAAAGGAGAAAGCAGAAAAGCTTCTGGATATTTACTATTTTTAAGCCAACTTGAGAGAGGAAAAACAGAAACAATGATTTTCCTCTGTTCTATTAGCATATCATATGCCATGAAAGAGATATTTTGTTCTGCTGATAGTGGGCATGAGGTTTATTTGGTTTTTAGATTTGACATTCTAGTATTTGTGTGCTTCTTTTTGTTAAATGAATTAAAAAAAAATCAAGAAAACTGATTTCTGTGAGTCTTGCTGCAGTCTCTAGCAATGAACTGCAAGAAATACAATATTCACAAGCAAGGAGTTTATGGATTTTTGTATTGCCTTCTAGCAATATTTGGCTTGTTTGTTAAAGATAAGTTT
>JAUBOD010000635.1:1424068-1438335 GCA_032353885.1 Nothura maculosa | reverse complement strand
GTTGAAGGAAGATAGTTATTGAAATATCTGAGAAGATGGTTCCAAAGACCTCAGAATAGGAGCAAAACTTTCCAACAAATTTCTGCATCTGGAAAAGAGAGTTAATGAACTGGCCTCGCGTATAGATGATAAGCAGTTAGGATAATCTGACCTGCAGCTCACTATGAAGAAATACAGAAGGTTTTTGCATTTCTGAGCTATGAGATGGTAATAAAGTGGTGGATTTACCATGAAGAACTTCAAAGTGCTGCAGATGGGTTATCCTTAGCTACAAACACAAAGATATTCTCTAAATTAGCTATCATTACTTGGGGAAACAAACATCCTCAAGGCACAGTGGGAAGTTCCTCAGTGATCAGCAGCAAAAAAATGTTAGCAGGGATATAGATGGCCAAACGGAACAGCATTTAGGAACTGTGTGAAGTTGGTTGTGCACTCGCATCTGGAAGGTGGCATTCAGTTCCAGTTCCCATCTTCTCCAAAGAAAAATACACCTGCATACTGTATGGAGAAAAGAGGTAGAGAAAGGCAATGATCAATGATCAGAAATAGAATCCATAGGAGAAGAGATCCAATAGACTGGCTCTCTTCATCATGGGAAAGAGATGCCAGAGGAAAAGATGCAGAAACCTGGAATGATGTGCACAAGATAGGTGTCTTGTATCGGTGAATCCCAGAGCTAACTGACAGATACCACTCAGGGGCTCCGTGCTGGGTTGTCCCGAGTCCCTGTCAATTCAAGTAATGACAGATTTCCATCAGTAACCTGTGGGAAGGCCATTCAGAGCAATCCCCCAGCACATGAAGGCATTTCTGTACTATTCTTCCAGCTCACCTTGTGGTCCATCCCAAGAGGGTGGTATGGGCTGTTTATAAAATCCTACAGACTTGGTGGGTTTTTTTTTAGAAAGAAATCCCTTTGATCGTTGCCTTCTTTTTCCAGTGCAAACTACTGTGATGATTGAATGACAGTATGACTTCTTCACTGTAAATACTGTCTTTATTTTTTGTTTTCTCAAGTCAGTTCATGAAGTGAGCAAAACCAAAGAAGCCTCAAGTACCTGCTGTATGTACATCAATATATGGGTTTTGTGTTTGCTAATACACATATGTAGACATACATGTGTAGTTCATATTTCATTGAAATTCTTTCCAATTTCCCTCTGGTTAGTGTGAGTGTGCTTGGATATATCTACACACACACACACACACACATAGGAAAAACAGGAAACCCTATGGATGTTTGCCTTGTGGGAAAGGCTATGGATCAGCAACACTGATCCTCTCTGAAATCCTTAGTCAAAGCCATCAGTTACCACCTGGAACTGCAGCAGACCCTTTTCAACACTGTTTTTCCTTCCAGCTCACAGAAAGCAATGCATTTTTGTCAACAGGATGGTAGTTAGGTGAATGGTGTAATGCCATTTATCGGAAGAGAGCAAACGTGACTAGGGTCCCTGGATCAATTCCCCTTTTCTGCAGTTCTTAATGAATAGCTCTTGGCATTACTCTGTATTTGGCTGTGTTTTTCTCCTAGGAGATAGTTATCCCTCCTGGAAGCATTTTCTTGAGGTGGATCTGAATCTGAATGCAGCTGCTAAACCCAACAAAAGCTCCAAAATGAAAAATGCTGTAGCTTTGAGGTTTCGAATGCGCATTGACAGCATCCTACTTATTTGGTGGGGCAGTTTGTATGCACAATGCATAAAGATACAACAATCTCCAGAGCCTGTTAGTGGTAGATTAAACTGGGCATTGAGCAGAAAAAAAAAAAAAAAGAAACAGCAAAAATCTATATACTGAACAATCTCCTTAGATATCTTTATCCCTCATAATTGTTAGTGTTTGTCTCATAATCGAAGTTTGCTGTCTCTGGTGTTGTACGTCACTCCATCTTCATTGGAAAAAAATAGGTCTGTTTTTAAACACATCTGGCCTAACAGTGCTAAACTACTAGTATTTAAAAAGCAATTGAAATGTAACATCAGCTAAGCTCTGTCTGCACTGAACTCTGCTTGCATGTCTGTATATCTACATAAAAATATTCAGAGAGATATAAAAAATACACCCTTTTCCTCACATATATGTACTATAAGACCATGAGCTTCCAAGTGTGCTCTGGAAGATACTAATATAAAACAATAACCAAGGAAAATTTGGAAAGGAAACCAAATACCAGAACTTTCAGAACTTCTTCATAAAACAGAACTGAACAAAAATGAGAAGAAGCCCTAGCAGAACCTGTTCTCGTTTTGAGCATTAGCTTTGTCATCAATTTTGCATTTAATGGTTCACAAATTTTTATTTTTGCACACAAGCCAGATTTGCATTCAGTTTCAGCAAATACTCTTATGCATGGAGTTGTCAGCAACAGTGAATACTGAAGCATATGAAGTTGGTAGCAAAAAGTTGGTAATTATCTAGACAATATCGCTATATTCCTTGAATTAAATTGAATTGCAAAGGAAGCTTTTTGTTGTTTAATTAAGATCGTACTAGAGATATTTCAGGTTCTTCCAGGTACATGCTGGCTTTTGTAAGCCTAGTGCAGCTCTTTGAGGGGCAACCAAAACATCTTTTTTTCCCACCCTCTTTCAGGAGCCATGATCTTGTTATTACAGAACCAGAAATGTTTTGTTTCTGTCCTAGTGAAGACACTAAAAAGAGAAGCACTTGAACACGTAGAAAATCAGCACACTTGCTCTGCTCATTCCCAAACTATTCTTTCTTTGCATACATTTTTCCTTCCCTCCTTCCTTCCTTCCCTTCTTCCCTCTTTCTCCTCTTCCTTCTTCCCTTCCTTCTTCCCTTCTGTCCCTCCCTCTCTGGTGATTAGGCACACACATGTGGTAGTATGGTCCTGGAACAATTTGCTCACATTCACACACCAGCTGTACCATTTTAGGCCATATGTAAATGGAGACAAACTCTTTTTTGGGTAATACTTATAAATTGTCTTGAAGTGACTCAGTGACCTTTCGTAGTAGATATAGGCTGCAACTTAACTTCCTAGACAGCTAGTCTCTTACAACCCTGTTTTTTGATTTTTCTTTTTTTTTCAGTAGGCCTCCCAACATCATGATGAGGCCAAACACGATGAGGTAAGACAATGTCATGGATCCTTTTCAAGAGAATGATACAAGTTATCTGTGGGACGTCTTCAGTATCTCCAGTACTATGAACTGAAGAATACCAGCATACCCAGTATTATTTTCAAGAAGGTAGCACTTAACTGCAATGCAACTCTACAGGAAATGTTATTCTTTTCCTCTCTCTTTGTTCTTTGTTGTTTCATATTATCTTTGTGATTGAATAATGTCTAAGGTCTTCATAATGAATTGTTTTTATTTATCATAAATTATGGGCTTATTTTTATTTACCATAAATTATTTTCTATTTTCTAGTTGTTTTATAGAATAGTGGACTTCAATGGGAAATATATGCATGAATTGGCATAGACTTGTTCTTTTCCCATGGATTTTACAAGGTTGTTGACCTGAGGAGTGTACTAGGGTTATCCCAAAAAATCATGACACGTAAACTTTTTTAAAATTACCTGATTACTAAAATGTACTCTACTCTTTGCATGATAAAAGGCAGATGGTGCCTTTTTGCATCTGTCTGTACAAAGACCTATCTAGGATTCACATGTGTGAGTGGGAGTGCAAGCTTTTTCAGTGTGAAGAAATAGTATTTATTCAGGCTATGTGTTATCAGCTTCCAGTAATGGGTCGCTGTTCCACCAGCACCACCCACAAAGCTACCTTATAGCAAAACTGATGGAGTCAGCAGGAAGATCGCCACCATTAGTGTTTAAACGCTTGTATCTCAGTATTTTTCCACAGTTACAGCTGTTATGCACCATTGTGTCCTCAGTGAAAGGCACTTGTAGAGGTAAGCAAAAAGTTGCCTTTGAAAGAATAAGCTTGAAGTTTTCAGGCTCTCCTGGGAGGTTGAAGGAAAGGTCCTGCATGGAAACTACCTCCGTTAAAGACACAACAGTGCGTGGCAGCGTGCGCCTGAGGAGACCCAGCACACATTGCATGCCTGGCTGCTGCCATAGCTCGTAGCTGCTGTGCTTGGCACCGTGGGCAAATGATCTGCACTGAGGAGGAGGAGTCACTCACAGCTCAGCTCCTTTCCCTGAAACCTCACAGAAAAACAGTGATTAAATATACTTTGCATTTGGGCAAGTCTACAGGTAAATTTTTCATTGTTGTTGAAATGCTGATTCCAGGAAATTTGTCCTGAAAAAAACATGGCAATGACTGCAGGCACAGCAACCAGTTTTAGGTCCTTTAGAGGCATAGATGATGACTATTTGTATCACCTGAGCCCTGTATTAGGGGTCTGATGAGCATGTACTTTCTGCTGCAGGTGTTAGATTGAGCACAACAGAGGACCCAGTGTACAAACTAAAAAGCTTGCTGATGAACTGGAGAGCAGATGTCCCTCCCTGCAGGCCTGAAGCTGCTGCTTTGATGAACTTCTTGATGAAACCCTGTGTGAAATCACCCATCAGTTCATGGAATGAGGGCTCCAGCTGTTCCTGCCCACCATTTGCATGTGAGTGCAAGTGCAAGGGTGCAGTAATTTTCAAATCAGTGAGGTCTTACTGGCAGGAGATGAAGATTGTAGATGCAATGCAGGTAGCACCAAGGCCACCCAGAGCCAGCAGGGACATAGGCAGGTGCAGCTGAGAGCTGAGACAGGATGCCAGTGATCACCATGGCCCTGAGAAGATGGGTCACCGTATCATGCTGTCACTCCACAGCTCACTTGATGCTTGGCCCTTTCTAGTTTGATCCTCATTAGTTCCAGAGAGAAGAGGTATTTTCCTTCTCAGGCAGAGAATTGTAAATAATTTTTGTGCTCTGCTGTCCCACAGAAGAGCATTTAAACCAGTTGTACGTGTCTTTGGAAACACAGAGAATATGTTACGAGGGAAGGAATGGACTGTATAAATCAAGTCATTCCTTTCATGCTTCTCCCTTCATTCTCTGTCCTTTTAAAAATTCATTTGCTGGGAGACCACTTACCCATGCTGTAATGTCTTCCTGGATGTAATCCAAAAACGCAGAGGGTCAGATCCTTACCTGCAATAGTTTAATGTAATTCCATTAAAATCAAAGGAACTATTCTCATTTATCACAGCAAAGGTGTCTCTTGCATAATGCATTTTAAATTACTAGCATCATCACTGAGCACAAGAAAATAAATCCTTGATAATTTAGGGAAAATATTTGGCCCAGTTGGTTTACTTCTTTTTCCTTTTTTTTTTTAGTATTTCTATTGTGCCAAGAAGTTCGTATCAAAGAAAAAGCTACTAATACAAGGATTTGAGCTGGCAAAAGTCTCTTTCAGCATAGACACAAGTTATCAGGGCTAAGCATGAGCAGAAGAAAAGGCACTTGCACTGCCCCTCAAATAAGGAGAACTCCAAGGCCTTGCAGATAACAAAGAAAAGCTCACTATTAATTATGATCTTCAGTAAATATTGAAAAGGTCGTATACTTTCATCAGAGAATGCAAGGACATGAAACATGCATATGAACTCTCACCATTAAGGAAGCAGAACTCCTGGCTCTTAGCCCTAAGGCTAAGACCATTATAGGTGTGTTTTTTGTTTTTTTTTCCTTAGAGTATACTGATTTGATGTTAAAAATTTCATCATTGCAGGTTTGAAAATGCCATGCACTGCAAGGGCAGTAAAGTAAGGCTAAGAAAGAGCAGTTATAAAGTAACTAGAAAGCGCAAGGGACAAAGGAAGCCCTGATTCTCTCTTCCTTCTTCTTGTAAGAGCAGGGTAATATCCCACAAAGAAACGGAGGCAGAAGAGGAAAGAAGTCTGCATGTATTTGAAAGATAGTTGCCCCATTGTGACCACATTAGTTTTGTGGTCACACCACATATCTTTATTTATATGTACATTTATATGTCTGTATGTGTATATGTACATATATAGCAGTGCAAGCAGAAAAATTCTGGAATCTCCTGAGTGAAAATACCACTCTACCAGTCTTGTTCTTAGGGAACCTTCCCCCAGGAAGAATTAAAAGATTAAAAATCTTCCAAGATGTCAGTCTCAAGCTCACTTTTAACTAAAAAACTACACCTTCCCAGCAGAGGTTACTTAAATCTGGTGGTTATAATTCCCATCTTGTGTCCCTTGTTTCTATGAGGAATTTAGAGGGATCATTTCCAACCATCATCTTGCTTTTAAAAAAAAAAAAAAACCCTTGTTTTGCAGGCATCTATAACTTATTCTAGATACAGTAACCGACTCTACCTGAGATCCTTATCATTTTCAAGGAAATGAGAATTTCTCAGGGGCTGCTATCACTATAATTCCATGAAATAGAATAGACTACTTTAACTGCAAACCCTTGTTTCTTGCTCCTTGCCTCTGCTAAGACCTGGTCATTCTTGAATGTGATTGTTATGGATGGGAAAGCTGTCTGCTGGGCGCTTGGGGTAAGCAAAGAGTGCAAAACTCCAGAAGAAATGCAGGAGTGTTCCTCAACTCCTAGACAAATGTACTTTCGTAAAGGTCACCTGTAAAGGAAAAGATGTATGGAGGATGATTAGAAAGGTGTTGACAAAACAGATGGTTCTATTTTTTTCTCTTTTTTCTTCACATTTGAAATTCAATTTCTACCTGGGCTGCATGATTTTATAGCGACAAGAGGAATAGGAAAGTGGTGAATTGCCAAAGCCAAGTGAATTAATAAGAGACAGGAAATTACTTTTAATCAGACTACCTCAAACTCTGTTAACATGTATTTCTGTTCATTGGCTAATTAATGTTGGATAAAGAGAAGCACTTTAATAAGTCTTCAATAACAATCTTGCTTCTTTTTTACAATGTAAGAGGTCAAAATAAACAATCCTTTTTCAAGACTTGGAAAGAATGAAAAATCAAACTCCAGATATTTTCAGATATATATAAGGTCTAAGTAAAAGAAAATCATAAACAATTTAGTTTTTACTCTTCTCTATCTCTTTACCTATCAAATAGAACCTATGCACCAAATATTTTCCATCCACTATAGCTGACATGAGAAAATATGCCTGTTTTTATGGAGCTAATGCTCCCCTTCTATCTGCTGCTTTTTTTCCCTTTTTTTTTTTTAATTTCCCAAAGTTTCAAGCTGATCTGTGTTCCAGCTCTAAATATGTGTATTAGGACCAGATTTCCAAACATCAAGGAGAAATTTGATTGAGATTTTGCAAATCTGGCCTTAATGAGGAGACTTAGAGTTGGATTATTTAGATTGTGTTGGAATACAGGGGAATTAAAAAATTGCCTTCAAGAATGCAGTTCCTTGGGATTTTCTTAATCAAGTTAGCATTGGTTTAGAAGTATCTATTGAGGAACAGGGTTCAGGAGGGAAATCAAAGCTGTTTTCTTTTAACTAATAGAAACAAGTCTTCATTTTAACAGTGCAGAGCAGAGCAAATGAAAAAGAGCTCTTCACAGGGAGCTGTACCAGTAGCTACAGCAGAGGTAGCTGTTCCAGGGGGTCTCTGGGGATCCTGCAGCTGGATGGTATCAGTCCAAAGGGGCAGAAGTCAATCATATCCTAGCAAAGCGTGTATTAAACATCAGAGACAGAAAATTTAGCTTTTAAAATATATAACATAATAAATGGTTTCCTTTTTTACCATTGAATTCAACATGAGAAACCCACATTTGTGCATCTGCAGGCTCTTCTGTGGGCACTGATGGCAGAAAGGTGTGCTGTCTGCTCAGAGACCTGCTTCAGAGGCTGGTGATAGGTGTGAGCCTCCAATTTCACCTTCCTCTCTTGTTTTTGCAGTTACAGGTTGGGAGAACACCAGAAGACCTTAATGAATAGGATCAAAAAGTACATTATGTGACAGAACATCTATTTTTCTGGGCCCCCTTAATGTACTCAGGTGTCTGAACTATGTTTTCTTACCTAATATCTCTCCGTGTTGGGAACATCTCCTAGGATGTTTCATTGCTACTTAAATAGTGTAAAAGCCCTGAGCAAAGCAAATGCAACACTCTGGATAAAGGCTAATGAAATATGTCCGTCTCTGTCCTCACTATTTACCATTTTAAAAACTCTGATGTTCACACAAGGGTTTCTGTTTGTTTGTTTGCTTTTAATTAGTTTATCTAGGATCTTTCATTTTACTAAGTCATCAAACATTTGCGCTCCCTCTCCTGTTAGCTTGCCTGTTATAAAAGACAAAAGATACTTTCTTTTCTTATAGTAGTGGTTATAGCTGAGAATAAAAAGGAAAAAAAAACAAGAAAAAGAAAACAAACTTCTGCAAAGTGCAGAAACTGCAGAAATACTTGTTTGTTTTCCTCTCAGTTATGTCAGCTGGCCTACAAAAACATGTCAGTTCCTCCTACATACCTTTCCAAAGGCCGTAAATGATCACAGTTGAAACAATTCTGTTGCTTTTTAGAAGATTGCAATGTTTTCAGGTTTTGAAAGCAAACAATATTCATAATACTTCTGATGCGAGTATCTGGGCAGGAGAACACTGGTTATTAATCAGTTTCCTGTTTTAAGAACATACCTCAAAAGCTTCCCAGCTCTACTGTGCACATTTCTATCCTACCTTTACCAAGTAACTTTGTTCTAAAGTCAATATTTGAAACCAGGTTTTCTGTCAAACTGGAGAAGGTACAGAGTGGGTTTTCAAATAATTCAGTTTCAATGCTTTTCACTACACACTCGGAAAGAGTATTCTCATTATTAACTGCAGATATTTGTACAGGCCTTGAACTGCCACAGACTTCATCCACAAGCTGCTCAGCGTTTCTCTGCCACTATAAGATCCTCAAACTCTTTCTCATGACTGTCTGTAAGGTTAAGAGCACAGCTTATGGCAAAGAACAAGATGCTGCTGTGCAGAGAAGGCAGAGAACTCTGATTTAAGTCTGTGCAGACTTGCTGTAGACTAGATATGAGCCAAAGAGCTTCATTATTAACATGTAGTGAAAGATACAGGTGGTGGCAATGTGCGACTATCTGGATGTCTGCAGATATTTTTAAAATGATTAAATGGAAATAGTTAAACCATGAATACATTTTTGCTGCTCATCAGACTTCTTAGTCACACTTGTCACCATCCTGTGAGCTTAGCAGGGGCAACTGTTGACATAGTGGAGAACAAGGTAGTTGCTTCACAGAGCAGCTCAGCAGGAGTATTACAGGTAAAAAGAAAAATATGAAAGAATTCCTAGGCCTCTTTTGGGCAAAACAAACCAAAGAGAAGATATTAAGAGAATGAAAACATTAATTGTTGTATTATCTTACTGCACTGTACGTGATGACATAGCAGTGTAGAATTCAGCTTGAGAATGAGATTTCTAAGCATCCAAGGAGGCCTGCTTCAAAATAATGTGCAAAATTTTGATGTCTCTTGTGGAGAAGTTGTTGCTGTTTTGCAAATAATGACAGCTTCAACAAACAGCAACAAACAGCTTCAAGTACTGTTGAAATTTTCCTACTTTTTTTTCATTCTGCTGTTTGGGGGAAAAAATGTGTATGTTTCTTTAATTCTCTTTGGGATAATTAAATTGTAGCCCTAAGGCATATATCTTTCTTCTATTTCATTTTGGCCCGTTCAGCTGCAAATCAGATGCTATGGAACAAAGTTGTTCTAGCTAGTTTAAAGATTCGTTTGCTTTCATTTAAAAACAGTGGCTGTAATGCTTCCCTAACACTTTCTGTCTGTCCTAGTCCTCCAGAAATAATACCTACTTATAGCTTTCATATTTTGTGAGCAAACATATTTCAAAGCTATTAAAAGGCTGAATTAAACAGTCTGATTTTGTGCTATCAGAATTACTCCTTAGCCTAGGTAGACTTGTTAAAAAAAGAAAACAAGCTACTGTCTACCATTTATCAGTGTTCCTCTGCTGTATTAAATTGTGTCGTTTTGAAACAGTTCATAGAAGGCAGCTCACCTATGAATGTGTAAAATGGATGCAATGACCCAGCAACGTTTTTTGAGGAGCTGGCTCTGCTACAGGGTTTAGCATTTAGCTGCTGGGGGAGAAACCCACTTCTGGATGCAATTATTGTTCTGCCTCATGGAGTTGTGGAGGTCTAAAGACCAGCTTAAGAATTTCAGTAGGCTCAAACCTCCGTATTGGTAAAGCTCACAACAGATTTGCAACAGCAAGGCCGTCACCCTGAGGCAGTGCAACGATGACACTGAGCTGGGCTTCCTCAAACATAGAGCGCTGTAAGGAGATAGTCTTATCTCTGATCACCAGAAATGAAGTGACTCCTTCAGTGGACTGGAACAGTTAAGTTGGATTGCACAAAACATATGTGCCTTGCATAAGATGATACATATCAAGTGAAAACTCTGTTTTTAATTACAGACTGTTGCATAAAATGTCAGTGATTCAACCACAAATTGAGCAGCGTTCTTGGCCTGCATGACACCAGCCAGAAAAGACACTTCTCCTTCTGTTTACTGATCAAGGAACAGAATTTTTCCTACTGCATGAAGCTTTTCTATCTAAATGAAAGATCTGCCAAGGAGAAAAGGATTCATCCTTTGCAGCCCTTCATGTTTCACAACAATGAAACTACTGAAGGTGAGATCCAGAACAAACTGAGCAGGAGGATTCTGAAACAAGAGAAAATGGAGATCTAATATCTCATTTCAAAGCAAGAAAATTTAGAGTTAGGTATCTGAAATGATCCAAGCCTGTGATCTTTATGGTCCATACACTGATGTGGAGTGCCCATCCTTTAAAATTACCAGTTGCCTCTGATAAGTAAAATTCCTTCAACGATTCTGTAGAGCTGGAGATAATTATATCTGAGGCAAAACTGTCAAGGTTTGAAATCTGATCAGATATATATCCAGCTGAGCATGATCCGCTTAAGTATTTGCTCTGATTTAGCCATTGTCATTCCAAAAATACTGCCATGGAGGAAAATATAAACACGAGCTCTTCTTTTTTAGGATTGTTACCATCTGTATCATAGCTACCAAATGTTTCTTGCTTAACTTGTATTTAAAATAAACCTAGTCTATGCATTGCCTGTCTTTATTGTAAGTATAATATAGTAATCACAGATCTGTTCCCAGAATGTGGTCTACATCAATAAGCATTTTTCTGTAGCTTTGAGTAATGTTTTCTGACAAGCACTATTTTTGTCCCTTCTTCTATAAATATGTAAGGTCTTTTTTAAATTCTGCTATGGTGATTCACTTCTATACTGCTTTCTGTGAAAGTATGCTGAATTACCAGTTGAGGTTATGGCTTCTAGTACTTTTTCAGAATGTTTTCTTTTAGTCTCCTCTATTTTTAGGTCAATTACCGAGTCCTCATCACGTTACGTGACTGAAGATAGCACCTGTCCTTTTATTTATATCCTCATATTTTCTGAGTTCCTGTTGTTGCGTTTTTGACCTCCCTTCGCTATGAAACTGCTTCTCCTTATACTATTTCCTGATTTAACCCTTATACTATTTCCTGATTTAACCTAGATTACACAATATCTGTGTATTCCCAATAATCCCTTTGAAAGAGCTGTTGGGGAGACTTCGGAGTTGACCTATGCCAGGGCAAAATCCTCAAGCACATAGGGAGGATAGAATCCATGTTAAATAAGGGGATTAATGGTGAAATCCAATCTTATTCTGAGTGCTATGCACACAAGTGTTATTTCAGCAACCTTTCGTGAAAGCAAAATTGTATTTTAAAACTGGATTTACCAGAGAGCCAAATTCTGTCTGACTCCAAAAGGGATCCTCAGCACCAGAGCATAAAATGCTCCTTCCTCTTTCTGATCTCCAGCTTCTTCATTTATTATAAGGCCAGGCAGAAGTCACCTGATTCGCAAGGTAGCTACCAGCTGAGCATGAGCAGATGCCAAAGGAGTGGAGAAGATCCATGGATGTGGCTCGGCTGTCTGTTGTCAGCAGAACCGGCCGCTTATGAAAAGAATGTGAAAGGAACCAAAGCAGCCACCATCTGACCCTCCAAACCAGGCACTTTGCAGTGTTACTATCAAGTGCGGCTGCTGAGGGCCAAGGCTTTCCTGTATGAAGTGCTTGGCTGATATCTGAATGCATACGTGCAGATTTTGATATGCATTCAGAATTTATCTTCATTTGACCTTTTCTAATGATTTTTTGGTCATATATGACTTCATTTGTACCATGCATTTTTGTACAGTGCATTGTGTACAAAAAATAAAGTTCTCCTGAAACCTCTGTATCAGTGTGAAACTAGAATCATTTACAAGTGTAACTAGTTTTAAACATATTTCCAATCTGACTTGTCGAATTTATCTGATTATATGCACCAAGATACATAAATTTCAAGAAGAGAAATTCTTCCTAAGAAATAATTTCAGGCTGTTTAAGCATCAGAGTTCTCTGCATCATTATTTTTATCATGAGCATTTTTACCATTATACCATCATTTTTACCATGACTTTTACCATAATAATAATTCACCATGTTTTCCTTTTACCATAATGAGGATCTTAGTTTCTTAGGTTTGGTCTTTGATTCAGCCCAGTCTGCCTCATATCTGGAGGTTATAAGCTAGAATTTGAACTTTTCCAACCTTAACGTTATTTCTAAGATCCCAGAATGAAATGAACATGTGGTGTCATGATAAAGGGCGGGAATAAAATAGGAAATTAAATAGGAAACACTGGGATAAAATCATAATTGAAAGTATATATATATATATAATGTTTAACTGCAGATAGCTGAAATGTTCTTCTCAAGTATGGTATTCATCCAGGCACATTTAGGAACTTTTTGCATCTAATTGTGCGTTTCTCAACAACATTGCACAGTGAGGATTTCCATTGTGAAGGCCTTAGTGATTTTCTTTTGTAGTTTGTGATTTGTACCTGATTTCCAGTGTAAGAGGTTTCTAATTATAGCTTTTTCTCTATTTACACTGAAAGTAGCCTGCCCTGGCAAAAGCTGACAAATGCTGTGCACCTATAATGGAAGAATACAGTAGAAAAATGTGCTTCTGAGGGAAGATGTGTAAGTTCAAGCAATCATCTCCCACTTATACTAGTAATTTCTTAATTTAGAAGCCAGACATCTAAACAAGCAGGAGCAGTTCTCGTCTCAAGCTTCATTCCTTGGATTTGCAGACCGAAGGTCTGATTCCAGATACACTGAGGTGAACGAGAAGAAACACGTATTTTCGTTTTAATGTGCTAGGATCAGGTCGTGAGAGTAGGAATGGAGGGAGTTATTTGGCTAATATAAATGATTCACTTTGCATTTTGGAGGGAAAAAAGATGCTGTTTTCATTTTCCAGCCAAGCTGAAGAAAGGGAGCATCTGAGGAATATTTATGTTGCTAACGTCTTGAGCTCCCAGTTCTGGTGTTGCAGTTATTGCTGTTAATTACCCACTTGCGCTTCTTTTCACTTAGTGTTAATTCTTGGCCCTGACAGGCTGACTCACTGTAATTGACTGAGAAAGAAATCTTTTCTTGTCCTCAAAAAAATCTGAATAATTATTTTTTCATAATTATGTTTCTTTGCTGACTTTCTCATCCTAAAAGAAAGAATGGGGCATGTTTAATTAAAACAAGAAAGTGCAGGAGTTAAACAATATTTCAGTCACACACATAGTTGAATAACATGCTCTTTCTTATTTTCCTAGGGAAACATACTTGCTTTTTCAGCACTATTTACTTTACTGCTAGCACTTCCAAAGCTTAATTTGCAGCCGCAGTCTGACAAAAGCTAAATGATGTACAATTAGCAAAGGGAAGCTTTATGTCTGCACCTCAAAAATCTATACAGGCTCCTAATTCACTCAGGATTTAGGGCTGAGAAGCACCAGGCAGCTTCTGCTCTGTTGAACTCAAGTCATAGAATCATAGAATCATTAGGGTTAGAAAAGACCTCGAAGATCATCAAGTTCAGCCATACACTCTTCATCCCTATCTGCTAGACTATGTCCTGAAGTGCCTCATCTATATTTTTCTTAACACTGACAAGGATGGTGATTCCATCACTTCTCTGTTCCAAGCCTGTTCCAGTGCTTGACTACTCTTTCTGTGTTGAGTAGCAGAGACTCAGGAGGCCACAGACCAGTGGGATACCCAAAAGCCCTCGGCCACGCTCTGCATGCAGGCATTTTCAGCACACAAGAAATTGAAATATCATATGCAAGGAGTTGGTACATGTTGAGCATGCTTCATCAACAAGCAAGTAGTTAGGGTGCTTCAAGGTCTTATACTTAGGTTAAGTATTTATAGTTTGTAGCATT
>JAUBOD010000635.1:1310900-1342236 GCA_032353885.1 Nothura maculosa | reverse complement strand
CACTCTTCCTGATCCTCGATATTCAGCTACTTGGCAATTACCTAGAAAAGAACAAACATCAAGGAATTATTATGACAGCAATAAATACAATGAGATCAGTAGATGACATCTCCCTTCTCGGCTCCCACCTGCAGTGGAACAGCCAGTAAATTAACTCTCTACATGAAACTCACTAATGGAAGATCCTGAGAGCTCTTGTGCTTGTGTGTCCTGTGTTAAGAGCACACTGGAGCAGGTACCAAGAGCACCAAAACTGCAGGAAATGTGGATGCCATAGGAATTCAGTTCTGAGGAAAAGACCATTCAATTCTAACTCCTCAGGAGATAGGAAGAAATCAGACCACACCAATAAGGAGGGAATGAGAGACTCAAACCACTGTGATGCTGTTTTTCCGAAGTGCTTCTCATACCATAGATAGGACCACACATCAGATAGAGGTCTTGTTAAGCCATCTTAGGGCATATTCAGAAGACAGTAAAAGAAAGAGAAGGTTTAATTTATTGTGACTTGAAGTATCTTAGGACGGATGTGGTCTATGAAGAAACTAACATGTTTGTCTAAAACAAGAGGAATCATCTGATCACACTACAAATTACAAAGGTTATAGAAGAGTTTTTTTTTTAATTTAAGACTTTAGAAAAGACAACAGGTATTAAAGAGAATACAGCCTCATGTAACATATTCTAAGGATGAAGTCATTAAGCTAGAGATTATATTTTCAAAAGAAGTTTAACACAGAAGTGGATAAAATTCAAACAGGAAACAGTGAAATAGAGTTTCAACAAATAAAGTCTCTGTTGCAGTGGATCTATTAAAATAGGTCATCAGCTCAAGACCACACTTTTATGTGTATTGCAAGGATCTAAAAATAAGATGGTGGACTGGAAAGCTTAGTTCTTTATGATAACATTGATAATTCAAAAACTTGATGTAAAGAAATGATCTATGGTGCAAGCTGCCACCAGATACGATCTACTTATATAATGATTTATGTCTATTATATCATATTATGTCATTATATCCCTATATGCCATGTCATTTGTTATATAGCAGTGACATAGTATATGGACTAACATAGCATGCATTGTCATTTGTGAAGTAGAAGTTACATATTAATGAAAACTGAGAGTGAAGTAAGAGAAAAAAATACAAAAATATTAACAATGTTACAAAGACACTAAAACTCCATAGACTAAAATTTCCATGCCTGAACTGAAAAGGGATATTATTGCAATATTCTTAACCACTCAAAGAAATGGCTGGTATTGTTATAGGCTAAAGAAAAGTAAGGAGACTGTAAGGGCAAGAGACTAATAATGAAAGAGTTTTATCCCCATGCACACTGGGTAAATGTCACAAGGGAGCACAACATAGACAATTTAACACATATTTAAATTACATTTTCTTGGAACAACTAACATTCAGGAAGAAGTGAAGCAAATTTCCTGAGCTTCTTGAATCACTGCTGTTTTGTTTCAAAATTATACTGATATAGTGACCACAATCACGTGAATTCAATGCATTTTTTAGAGAGAATAAAGCTATGAAAAGTCACTGAAGGTTCACTTAACCTAAAAAAAGGAGAACTGTATAAAAATAAGGAAGCTTATTAAAAGATTAAAGGAATAAGTCAAAGGATGAAGTGTTTGGTGTCGATAAAGACTTTCTTTCAGGGAGTAGAAACAGAGCAGAACAAGTTCAAAGGAAATGTAAACCACTTTCAAAAAAGTTTTTTTTTTAAAAAAGAGAAAAACTGTCACCATAATAAATTAGAAAGTTTAAAAGCAAAAAGGAATAGCTTCAAAAAGAGCAAATCACAACCATTGCAAAAACTAGCATTTAATCTTGGCCTGTTAAATTAAAGACCATGGTAAAACATTAGCAACCTGCTAATGGCTATTAACATCTTTTTTAAGTACATCAGAAGCAGGAAGCCAGTCATGGATTCTGCAAGGTTGATGGACAAAGAGGGTGAAGCACAGAGCCCCTCTAGGTCTATGGCTGATTGAACTCTTTGCACTGGTATTTGCTATGGAGGACCTGGGTTAAGTTGCTTCAGCCAAACAGCTCCACAGGGACAGTTAGAAGCAATTGGCTCCTCCAGTAGCAGAGGTTTAGAAAGAAAAATCAATAAACTCTTCAGGTGACATCCCTGAGGAATTCTAAAGGAATTTAAAAGTGAAGATGAGCTATGAAATGGGAAATGTAACCTCACACATAAATCAGCCATATTTTCAGAGGAATGGAGTATCATCCTCTGAAGACAATTTCTTGAAAGATTTCAAATAAATTTAACTTCTTTCTCGTGAATTGGCAACAAATACAATAGACAAGTGAAGTCTCTTCAAATGAGATATATTCCAAATGTATTCTGCTCATCTGAACCTTACTGTTTTAGTTGTGACTCTTCCTAAATAGGGAATGTGTGATCTACACATTAGGTTTCTAAGGCTTAACAAGATCTCTGATAAATAAGGGAGAGTCAATACAACAGAAGAAACTCATGCCTCACAGATCTTTCAGAGGAGAAAGGAGCCAAAATAAACAGGAATGAGAGAGATTCAGTTGGCATAAAGTACTTCCTTTTCCAATAGGTTTTTGAAGAGTGCCTCATCACAGACACCTTAATAAAACAAAGTTGTCAAAGAAAAAAAAAGAGTGGTCTTCTCTTGGAAGTTTCCTCTTGTAAGGTTGGAAGTGAAAGGTAAGAATTAACGGTTAATTTTCAGAAAAGACAAGAAAAATGTCCATTACCACAGTTATAAAGTACCTGGAAAAGGAGGTGATGTATAATACTAGCATTAGTCAAGGTGAGTTTCTTCTGGATATGTGAGACAGCACAAAACTTAAAAATGTATGCCAAAGAATATGCTGGAAGAATTAGAAAAAGCAAAGTACTACTATTAGAAGGGGAGAAGAGACCAAAATCAAATCTGAGTTGTATTAAGAGGAAAATTACTCCTTGAGAAATAGAAATTTGTATTTAAGAAGATACAGGGAGGAGATCCCTGCCTGTCTCAGGCTGTCCTTTATCTAAGAATAACTGTGGAGAAAGATGTAGATATGAGCACGAGCATTCACAAGAATTAGACCTGCAAAGCCCAGGTGTTCTCATTTGAACCCTGTGATTCTGAGGGACTATTTCATATTTTTAGCTCCTGATTTCTATTTCTTCACCTAGACTGTTTAGTCTTGGTTTGGTCTGAAAGCTGCCTTTTGTTTTTTTCAGTAGTCAAGGACCCTGTGTGGCTTCTCAAGGATTTCAGTTAGCCTTTTTTGTTTCTTGCTTGCCTGTCAAAGGCTGTCTCCTTGTCCTTGTATCTTCTCCATCATCCAGTGAGTTGGTAAAGAGAAGGGACAAGCCATGGAGCAGCAAATCCTACAGCCACCACCCTAGTTGCTGCAACATCTTGGCGTCTTTTTGACTGAGGAATTGTGTCCATTTCTACAACAAGGATGATTTTAAGGGGAAACTGTGAGGAGGAAGTATGGGGAGGATAACTGCTGGGGTAGAATGGGAGAAGTAGATCTGTTCAAACATGGAGATTAGAAAAGAGAGTTAGAAGGGAGAAAGATAAATTCTAAAGAACTGAGGTACTGGTAGGGAGCTGAGGAATTAAAGGAATTGTGAAGGTAATCTGATGAAATTTGAATAACTGCATATTTAAATATATCAAAACTTCACCGCTTCTGATGAACTCAGCTGTATAACATGGGTGGATAACTTACTTCAGGAAAACTTTTTTAAAAGAAATTGAAGTGTGATAGGTACAATACTTACAATTAGTGAAAATAATGCCTGGAGAACCCTTCTCTGATGTTTCTTTGATGTTTAAAGCTCTCTAGTAAGATATATTTAGGCTCTCTGCCCTTATGTTGCCATGCAATACTATTTTAATTTCCATACAGTTTTTCTTAGCAGCTGCTGTCATCTTATTTGGTTTGATGGCTTTTAACTTCTTCCCTCTCTTTGTTTTCCTTTTCTTGAGATTTTTGGCTTTGAAAAATCAGTCCGTAACGATTTTAGTCTTTTCCAATCAGAAAATATTGATTTTCTCTTTTAGAGAGCATGAACAAAAATACAATTAAGAAGTATAAAAATAGCATTTGACAGAGCATGCCCCTCCGCACACGACTTGGTAATTTTCTTAGGGATTCTGTTTATGCAGCTTAAAGATTGCAGAAGTACTGACTAGTGGAAAATGGTCCAATCTGTCATTTTAAATTATATGGTAAATTCAGAACATCAGCTATGATAATTAGGCTGGTTGTGGGATTAGTTAGTTAATGTCTCTGTTTTGGAGACTGCTGATGATCTGTTTCTACAGTTCACAATTCTATGCAATGTTTCATGTCTCCACTTTTCACTACATTCCCATTTACTCTGTCTTGCTGCTCACATAGCTTGTTCTTTTCCTTTCTCTGATTGATTTTTCCACGTTCTACCTTTCATCTATTTCAAGCTATTGTGCAGACAAGATGTTCTCCAGCCTATACCTGTAACATCTAATGATTTTCCCATTCTCACTGCCTATTGAATTTTCAGCATGTTTTCTTAACAACTAAATATAAAGATCTTTTGGTGTCCTTGTCTCATCAGTGTTTAAATCTGTAGGGTACTCCCCAAATTAACCTCATCTCCAGTTTAACATTGTGACAGCAGGATATTTTTTAATGACAATTCAGACAAAATTTTGCCTGATGAATTCTAGTTCTAATCTTAGGATTTCATCAATAATAATTTGCTGTAAAAGTCTGCAGATATTTAACATGACACAGCGTGTTTCATCTTGCTTTTCATATATATTTTTATAGTTTTATGAGCTTTGATCTTCATTAAAACTCCTGACTTACAGTCTACACTGATCATATTTTAAAATCTTTTTTTTTCCTCAGGAATGGAAAATTATGGCCACTATTTTTCTATTGATTTTTTTTTTTATCACAAATCTAGGACCCTGCCTCATACATGGCAATTACGACATACAGATGAAAGAACAGAACATTTGGAGGTTTGGGTTTTTTTAAAAAAAAAACAGGTTAATCCTAAAATCAATTTCATGAACTCATTAATATACAAAATATTACAAACAGGCACTGATATTTCCTATTTCCAGGGAAACTGATGGCAAAACTCCCACTGGAAACATAAAATGCATTAAAAAAAATCAGAAAATGTGCTCTGATAATATATTTGAATCAAACTTCTTAGCCAAAAGAAAAGAGAGGGAACAAAGAAACAGATTTCAAAAATATAAAAAGCTTTTGCAAAGGGGAAATGAATACTTGTCATAGAGAAAAAGGTAATAAATAATGGATTTATGCTGGACTTTAAAGTAAGAAAGCTCATCTCAGACAATCTGAAAAATTTCTTAATATTAATGATGATGAAATAGTGTGCTAGGGTATCTAAAGAGATTTCAAGTCTTAAAAAATTAACTATCTTTCTGTCTCATGACCCTCTCAGGGTTTGTTATAGAGTCCCCAAAATTATGTAGCTATAGTCAGCAGCAGCTCACTAACCCTGGATGATAACAGGCATGAGATGTCCTAGCTGATGAGCGAGGAGAACCGAAATACTGACAGTCAAGTTTTTGCACTAGAAGGGTAATAGCCAACTATCTGTAATTCTGCATACCACTTCATCCAGAACAAGGGCATGGGGATGAACTTTTACAGCCAGTAGTTTTATCTGCTTCTCATTCCTCCATCTCAGAACAACCATGTTTTGGCTCATTCTGGGGCTGCCCAGTGACAAAAGACCCACGTTTGAAATTTGTAAAAACAATACAAAAAATAGGCTTGGTCATATGACAATCATCTCTGACAAAATAAATAGATCTAACTGATCCTACCTTGAGGAAAAGTAATCAACCTGATGATCTCCCAAGATCTTTACCAGATTTAGTTTTTATTATTCTAATGATTCTATGGACCTAGAGGAAGTAAGAAGGGATAATGTGTGTTGCATGAAATGCACTAGAGGATATGTCAACCTATTTTATAGGTTTTATGTATATGGACTTTTTTAAAGCTATTCCTTTCTATAGTTGAAAGCAAACAGAGATCAGGATTGCTGTTGCATATTATGAAGAGTTCACATGTTTAAATATTCCCAAAGTGTTCCTTTAAAACAACTACAGAGACCTTTAGCCCTTAAAGCCTTAACATGGCTTCATGTTTAGAACAGTGTTCTCAGTGAGGCTTTTCTCTCTTTGCTTTTTTTAAGCGACAAGCAATCATTAACCAAATATGAAGGCATGATATCAAGCAATAACTCAAACATTCAATAACTAAAGAAAAATAATTTAGAGGCAGGCTAGAGAGGGAGCTCTATCTGAATCCAATCTTTTGGCATCGAAAAAATTTACTAACACTTGCAAGAGCAATAAAGAGAAAAGCCAAGAATATCAAGTCAATTTGCAAGGAGAAGAAGGGTGGGAAGAACTTCTGTGGAACCTGCTAAATAGCAATGAGAACACAAAGTTGGCATGGTGAGTTCAAAAACAACATCATTATCAATACTAGCCTTCTTCAGGTTTCATCTGTTTTGTTCCATATACAAACAAAAGCATCAAAACTAAAATGCGTACTGAATTGGATAACCTTTTGTACCACTTTGGTTTTAGCCAAAAAAAAACCCCACTTTTCTGAAATTTTCAGAGTACAGATTCTGTGTCAAATAAAAAAAAAAACCTTTACAATTTTATGTTTAATCTGCTTTATCTCCTTTTTTTTGTTCCTTTTTTTTTCAGTAACTTGTTTTTTTGCTACTGCATTCTGTAATTTATACAGATTTAGACAACTCTTTTCTGGACTCCAAAACTCTCAATTTGATTGCTGTAATAATATTCAGTTCTTGTACGTTCCCTCATCTGATGTACTCCTAATGTAAGAGAGATATTACCAAAATCTCTTCCTGCACTTTATGATCAATGTGCTTAGATTAAAAATTGACATGTTACTTCTCTATTAGGATTTTCCCTTGAGCTTCCTATCTGGCATTTTTACTATGAGTATAAAGTTTAAAAATATGCGGTGGTAGAACCTCTATTCCAGAGGTTCTCTATGGGCTTTAAGGTTGGACTGAATTCCATTCTTAAAGTGGGGTTTAAGTTCTTAAATCATTAATGGTAAGTGATTGCCAAATCTTGCCGTTTCTGGGTAAGCAAACAAACTGAAAATCCACATTAAATTTTAAGCTATCCTCAGATACAGTTTGAAGATTCAGAGCCATTTAAAATACTCCTTTAAAAATGTTTCCTTAGTGTCTAATTCCTTTCTATCAGATCCCTCTAATTCAATCAACACTTGCCTAATTTACTGCCTGATTTAACTTCACATAAAAACACTAACACAGGAGAATCTGGAGAGACTGCAAAGCAATACACTGACTAAAGACACATGTTCTTCTGAAGGGATGCTGACCCTTCCAGCATCCAAGGAAGGACCAGTCTGGGAAAACTAAAGCCCAGGAGTGGAGTCTGGCTATCACTGGAGGCAGAAAAATCCCTCACACTCAGGTCTGTTGCTCTGGTCTCTGATTCTCCTGCATGGGTCCTCTGGTACAGAGAAGAGAACATAGCACTGTCTGCCCTCACTCTCACAGGGATTTTTTTTTTCCTGGAGACTGAACAACAGAAAATCCCTCTTTTGTCATATAAATAAATAAAATCTTCAACTTCAAAGGACCAATGGTATTTCTGCTCTGGTCACAGCCTGTGTACAGCACGACGATGCCTTCTTTGTAAATCAGCCACAACACTGCGTAGTTGGAGTGAGTTTCGCACTCAGAAAAACTGCTGTGATTTCTGTAGAAGCTTTAAACACAGTGTGGATGAATAGAATGAATAGCCCAAGTAAAGCATAACAGAGTATGCAGAAAAAACAGCATGACACAGAAATAACAATATGACACTTTCTTGTGCTCTTCTGTAAGTGTTTAAGCCATATAGCTACTGTCATATTATCAATAAAGTAGAATGCAAACTTAGAGCCAAAAGCCCCGGTAGCTTTTAAATGTGCAGTAAATTTACAAAACTGATTAAAAATTATAATTGTCAGCCAGGGGATAAAGTTCCTGCCTTGGGTGTGCTGAAGTCCATCCATGTGACACAACTTGAAACCGCCCTGCCCTGAATTCCTCAAGGTGGGAAGGCCTGGTCTGTGAAAATGCCCTACAGAGCAGGTGCTTCTTCTTTTGTGGACCCTTTTGCAAGAGAACTGAGCACCTGGCTACTTCTGGTAAAAAAAGAAAAAAAAAAAAAGAAAAAAAAAAAAAGCCAAGGTCACTACAACAGATAGTGTGAGAGAAAAAAAAAGACAGCAAAAATAGAAGGGGAAAAACAAAGTGGGAGGATCCCAAGAGCCATTGGAGAAAGGAAGAAAAGACATTACATGATCACAGGCTGGATTCGGATACATAAACAGCAAATTAATAATATATGAATCACCTAGAATACAGGAATTTTAGCCATGTGATGAGAAAACAAAAATCTAAGGTCATATTAGCTCCTTGTTTTGAGATCTCTTTTGGAAGTTTTGGAATGTTCACAGTGTAAGAAACCTAAAAGCATTTAGGTTAGGTAGGTTAGGTTCTCCTAACTACAAGGGTAGGAGAAAGTTTAGATTCCTTTATGGAAAGAGTGGGGAAGTTCAGATTCATTCAATTAATAGAAATCTCAAAGCAGACAAAATATCAGAAAGCTTGAGAGAGGATAAAGGTTAAAAATAAAAAAAAAAAACCCACAAACTATTTTCCATTTTTCAGCCACACTCAAGCTCCAGCTACGAAGATCTCTTTCTTCTTCAAACAACACTGACTTCAAAGACGTTCTTATCCAGGTAGTTCATTCAAGCCAATGGAGTTTTAAATCGGAGATTTAAACAGAGGAACAGAGCTACTAACTTAGTTCTTCTAACTTTCTGTAAGGCCCTGCACATGGCAGGAATCCCTCCATCAGCTCATGGGAACAGGGAGCTCTATATCGAAGCTTGCCTACAGACCACATCTTACCTTCACCACCACTTTTATTTCTTTCCAGTAATTTCTGTACAATTCCTGTAGTAATCATCCTTCTGACTGTATGTTGATTTAAGTATTTAACTAGACAGAGAAAGACATCAGGGAATGCATAAATACCTGCTGCAAAAGAAGTGTGTGTGAGGACCTCCACCTCTTTGCATAAGGTTTTTGCAGATGTACTGACTGCGAACCCACAATTTCTTTAATTTTCATATTACGGTCTCTTAATGCTGCTTGCTCTAAGTACACTGGCTGCAAGTTATAAAGCTGTAAAGACAAATATCCATTTTTTTGCATGTTACTATAGACATTAATGTTCTATCAATACCTACAGATACATAAAGACCTGAAATACCTTGAAGTACATAAAAGACATTTTGGAATATCTCAAAACATTCTGGAAAACTTATTTCTGAATAGCAGAAATAAGCAAATGAACACAATAAGCAGTGTTTGAATTAAGAACATATCCTCTACAAGTAAGAAACAAACAATTAAAAAACATCCCAAACATTAAAAAAGAAAAAAAATACACAGAGATGTTTTCACTGTGCAGACATTAAATAACTAATCTGAAATAAACGATGAAATGTTGGCATAAGGAAATTAGAGGACAAAGTATAGTCAAATGAAGATGGAAAAGTGTGTCTGTGAGGAGCACAGTAGTTTACAACGCTTGTGAACAACCAAAATTCTAGTCTTCTTTCCTGCTTCTCCATCTACTTCATTCCAGTGATAAACGGCAATCCCCTTCATCATCCTATACAAATAAATGAAACAAAATTTCCACAAATAAGAAAGAATAATATTAAACACTCAAAAATTCAAAAGCTTTTCATAAACAAAAAATGAATCAAAGCTACAGGATGTTAATCTCTACTATTAAGGATATTTAAGCTTTAATATTTTACTTGGTAATGAAGCAAACATGTAGAATAATTACTGTCAAGCAATTAACACATTTTAGTGAAGATGAAATGCATCATTGGGTTTGCAAAAAAAAAACTGCATCTGTCACAGCAATGATTATAGGAATTCATTCCAAAATTATCCCCTTACAGATTATGATGAAACATGTTTTAGGGCACTTTTGAATACTTTGGGGGAGTTTATTTGAATGTGAGGCACTGGGCTAGTGTCTTTGAAGTAGTGAAGAGGGAACATTTGCTGTGTGCAGCGTTGATAAATAGGAAAGAGACCACAGAGGGCAAACAAGCACATAGTCTGAAAGGGCAGTAACTCCTCTTCATTAAACAAGCGATTCAGCTTGTTGCCAAGCGTGTTTGACTGAAGAAGCAGGAATATCCCCCAGTTCTTTCTGAGGTGTACAAAGGAACAGAGCAGCTAGACAGAAACACACAACATCAAAGAACAAACCTTGGAAAATACCCTGAGGAACTACATCTCTCTTCCACATATAAATATGCTAGCTTCTCACAAGCTGACAAAACAAGGCAGAAATATATGTAGAAACAGAGGTTGAATAATAATGGAAATAAAAACCCAAATTAGCTATTAATATTAAATTGAAGTTAAAGCTTAAAAACTGCAATGGTTGGGTATAGTCTGGGTTTAAAATATTATATATTTTTATAACATATATCTAAATATCCATATATTCCATATTCATATATTTATTTTATAAATATTTACTTATTAGATATCATTTTCCACTATATATCAGAGAGATGAGAAAGAAAAAAAAACACTTTAAAATCCATGTTTCGGAAGGAAGAAAAAGCTCATGACAACGGATGCTTTGAGAAAAATGACATAAAGAGGCTCCAAGGGAGAGTGTAAGGGAGCAACAGATCTGAACTCCTGTGGTTGGCTGGGAGGCTTCTTGTTAAGAGAGACATAATATAGACCCAGGATCTTTTTGTCTCTATCTCTTACACCACAAAATCTTCTTTCTATTAAGATTAATAATATTTTGCCCATCCCCATCACGTGGTTCTAAAGAGGAGGCCACTAGCACCTGAAAACTAAGCAAAGATGAGTTACGAGGTGCAGTGATCCCAAACAAAATTAACAGTATCATGGGGTTATCCTATAGATAGGATAGGATAGATAGGATATAGATAGGATGTCAAAATCCCTTTCCTAACGAATTGCACATACCTTCCAGATATCCTGCAAAAGGACTATTTTCAAAATACCTTTACAGTGAGAGGTTCAGCAAAGTGAGACCCCCATTTCCATACTGAATAGTCACTGGGAGAGTCTCTGCATGTCTGGCCAGAGTTTGGCCAGCTCTCTAGCTCTGTCCTGCAGCCATTGCTAAAATCAGTCATACAAAGGTCGTAAGGTTCAGAAAATGCTCAAAGACAGCAATCTTGGAAATAATAGTAATCTTTTAAGGAATTTTTTCCTAAAAAAAAAATATGCAGTGAGAATGGGAACTCCTGCACATCAGCAAGGGAAACTGCAGGGAGGAAGCCTGATGAGATGTTCAAAATGCTCCACGGTGCATTATGATTGCAGTAGAGTAGCAATGGATTATTGTGGATTATTACTGTTGTCCTTGGCATTTACTGAACCTTTCCAACCATTGTCCAACAGTTCTACTCTGTCCATTAATCTCATTTCACCTGGAGAAATTTGATATGATCTTCATATTGGGAAAAAAAAAAGTACCCATTGATTTCCATGAGCATGTCTCTGAGCAGGCTATTCTTTCTGGGAACAGAGCAATGATGAGTATGTTCAGTGCTGATTATCTTGTTCAGGAACACAGTATTTTTCATTGTCTATTACTCCTGCATGTCAGGAACATCTAATTCTGTCCATTCCATAATTATTTTTCAATAAGAAATATTGCTATTAGCACATCATCATTTAATAATGAACTTTGAGGAAAAGCTCTTTCTGAAAGATAGTGAGCAGGTTATTCAAGGCAAAGCTCTAATAAACTGCCAGGTTTCCTCATTTATACTGAGAGGGTATTCAAAATATATGTAAAGGAGCACAGGAAATGTCTGTCTCGCAGAAGAGAAGATGACAAATAGGTCAACATTAATTTAAGCCTAATTGAAGATATTTTTAAAAATAGCTCTCTGCAGCTACTGGAGTGCTACACCTCCCTCATTTATTTAATGCTTACTCTCTGTGATATAAATGTAATTACAGAAATGATCCATCCAACACAGCATAATTTAAGACTAACAGATTGCATTGTAGAGCTTTACAAGAGTCCCTAGGCTTTATTGGGCTGCTGGTTCCTACAGGTCTTCACAAGAGGGCTGTCGAAACCGACTCTGCTAACAGGTGACAAATTGGACAGTCCTATTTGTGCCTGGCACGGTGCTGCCTCCAGTTTATTTTCATTGGCTGGATCTGGACCGCGAATGAATCACAGCAGATACTGGATAAACAACCCCTGAGGCATATGCTGTGTCATGGGCTGTGGGCCAGGGCATCAGACCAACAGCATCAAACTGCCACATTGCACCAGCATTCATCATCCCGTATAACTCTGGTTTGGATCATGACCTGATCTGAGGAAAAGCAATGTGCTGATCACCATGATCAAGTTAAAGAAACATAAACCTGTAATTTTGTATATTGTTAATTAAAATAAACCAAAAATTCTGAATAAAATATAAACATTGTATTATTTCAATGACTGTATGATGAGAAGATTGAATTTGCAGAACATATCCCCATAAAACTTTGGAAGAAACTCACTTAGAAATGTAATCTATGGGACAATTCCATCCTTGTGCTGCCTGAGGACCAAGTAGAAGAGACAAGACAAAGGTAACTAGGCTGCACGTAACAGATCATCTCATCTCTTATTCTCCAATAATATAATGTCCTTAGAGTTGACATGATCTTTTCAGTAGCAGCAACAACAGTCAAAGTATTTGGGAGAGTCACACTCTCTGGAAGCCGATGCAGGTATCTGGAAGTCAGCTGCCTAAGTGGATTCTGCTGGATTCACAAAGCCATTCACAAGGCCATTCCTCAGCCTCACAAAGCCAAGTACTGATCAAGTGCTGTCTGTCAGCACTGCAACCTGAGTGACACCAAATGCGCAGCTAGTAACCCTTAAGTATTCAGATCTTTGGAAAAAAATCTCATTTTCTCAAAATGAGAATTTGCTCAAGAAAAAAAGTGCTCATTTTCTGTCTAACACAAGGGATCTACATTTTTTGACATTTTCCTTTTAAGTCTTTTGTGGCATGGCTTGGTGCTATGAATGAGAGTTACCGCTTGAACAACCCTGTAATACAGTATTGACACTGGGCTGTGAATTTTGTACCCAAATTTTAGTCTCTGGACCGAAGCCTGTCAGATTTGTTCTGTCTGAACTTTTCTTGGCCTGCTTGCAGCTTTGTTTTTCTTGTTTTAGCTGATAGTTGTTTCTCTAAATGACCAGGTGTCTACAGCTAATTTGCTTTACTTTGGCTTATTTTTGAATGATGCAATCATATTTTGATATAGACAGCAATAATATCCAGTTATTCTATGCAGAGCTAAATATATTTATAACTAACATAATGATATAGTATAGAAAAAGAGCAGCCTGTTTTGACAGAAGAACCCTTGAGGAGTGGAGGCACAGGATGCAGCATAGAGGAAAATGGGCAGGAGACACAGGCTTAATGGAACAGCTCACCCATGGTCAAAGAAATGCATACCTGAAACTGGAAAAAAATATTTTCAGGGTAACAAAGAAAAGTAGTATCTAATATATTTAAAAGGCACTGTATATAGCAAATTGAAATGCAATGAGGAGCTGCTGATCAATGAATAAAGAGTGAAGTTATAAAAAGAAACTGGCACAGGTAGAAATAACTCCAAGTGGATCCCAGAGCAAATAAGAAGAAACCACCATCATTATAAACACGATTGCGAGTGTAGCAGAGCCGCCATCCCACTGCTAAAGCTAACTCCATACACTTGCTTACACTGCATGAGTGGAGATAAAGGCGGAAGAAAGACAATACTGTGGCTGTAAGACACAAAAGAAAGAGGTTGAGGTCAAAATACAGCAGTGAATGATTAGTTAATTGCAGAAACAGAGTCAAGATTCTAGTTTTCTAGGAAATCTGTGCATTCAGATGTCAAGTATTTTGAAATGAGTATTTTTCTTATTATGATTCTCACGATCTTCTGCTGAGAACAACAGTTGAACAGAGGATTTGTATGATTTAGTTTCGTGCAAGACAAGAGGCAAAATGAATCAAAGACCTCTCTTCTACAAATGCTTCTGCCTATCTAGAGAGATTGAATGATAAAACTTTCAGATTAGACTTTTTAAATTCAAATCAGTGACCTATTCATACAATAAAAATCAAACATTTTGAAGCACTTATCTCTTCTGAAATGAAGACATTTAAAATTGCCAATTCTTCTAAAACTTGGCTACAATTTCCTACAAATTACATACAAGCTAAAATTGTGTTTAATATGGTACTGGAGGAAGACAATGCTGAAAGCTTTCTGGATTTTAGTAAGGAATGTTGCCAGCCTTTCTTCTTTAATTAACATAATTTCATAAGATCATGAACTAGTCATCAAGATTTTGATATGAAATATCAAAAATAATGAGGCAATAATTCTGTCAAAAGACTTCCCTGAAAGTCAGAATGACTTTAAGAAATGTAGTTTTTAAGTACATCACTCTGTAACTGCAAACAGGAATTCATACAGAGAACAAGACTTATGGTTTGACCTCCTGTCAATAGTTCATTATTTGACAGGGAACTGGGAAATGATTCAGACAACAACAAAAGACAAATAAATCAGGCTACAGAATCCATGCACAGTCTATTTGCCAGAGAAAGAATCTGCAATCGGATGGCTGCAGAAGGTAGATGCAATGAGGAAAAACAAGGCACAGCACTGCATGATCTCCATTACTTTACTGCAGCCATGCAAACTGAAGGAAAGGTTTTCCTGGACCAAATTTGGATTATCATGCAAGTAACTGAAAGTTAACTGTAGTTGTCCACTGTTTTCAACATCACATCTCTGAAAAATCAAGAAAGACTTTTTAAATTAGATAAATAATAAATAAAGCTACATCTAGTTCTCAAACATGGTATTTTTTGTGCATGCAACAGAAAAGATTAGAAACATACAAGAAAAAACTATACTTATCTTGAAAGATATCAGTTACGCATCAAGCTGGAGCTTTGCAGATGCATGTCCTATTCTGAAGTTTGCTACAGATTTGCTGAATGATGTCCTGCAGCTTATTTTTGCTGCCTATTTCCCTAAACAATAAATTATTCATAGAAGGACAAGCTCTTGTGACTTTTTTCTATCATGTCAATTTATACAATTCTCTGCGGAAGGCATCTATGTACTAATGCCATAAGATTAGTAACATCTTGGATAATGACACTTTTCTACATTTAGTATTTTCAAACAAAAAACAGAAGCCATTCTACTACAGGTATATAGCATGGCATACATCTAACACATACTATTTTAAACATCCATATGTTATCTAGTTGATGTACATTTGCAGCACTTCCCAAACTACTTTCATCTCTTCCCAGGCAGCACTGCATCACAAAATACAATCCACTACAGAAGTTTTCTATTGCAAATATAGTTTAGATCTAATGTCTTGTCTAATCACACAACTATTTCTTTATCATAAAATGATGCCCAAAGGATATTTGCAAATTCCTATTCATAAAAAAATAGTGTAAGAGAAGAGATAAAATCAGCGTTCTTCATATTTATCCCCACTAAATCATTCAGATATTCCCTTTTGTACGTCCCTTTTAATAGAAACCCCTACATTTCCAGTTTGCAATCAATCGAATCACAGAATCTTCAAGGTTGGAAGGGACATCCAGAGATAATCTAGTGCAACCTTCCTGCTCAAGCAGGCACACCTAGAGCATGTGGCACAGGGCAGCATCCAGTAAGGGGTAATGGGTGTAAGCTGAAGCACAGGAGGTTCCATCTCCTGGTGAGGAGGAACTTCTTTACTGTGAGGGTGACAGAGCAGTGGAACAGGCTGCCCAGGGAGGCTGTGGAGTCTCCTTCTCTAGAGGTCTCAAATGATTGTTTTCAACAATATTCAGAGGAACAAAATATTCATATCGAATTTTTTATATCTGAAAAATGTTTAACATGTTTCAGAAGCACATAGAGACACAGCATAAAACTGCTTGCCATTTTAAGGCAGCCATTTCCCTCATCCGCACCTCATCTCGCCGGAGTGTTGCTTTTGAAACCAGTAACAACACAGAGTAAATGTCCAATTTTAAGTGTTTCCTGCCTGTAAATAAATGCTCCAAAGAGCAAAGAAAGTGGAAAAAAAATGTCTCCGTTCTTTTCTGCAATAGTGAGCAACTCAGTTTGGTTGCAATTCTGTGAAACAAAAAAATCCTAAGGAGCTCTTGGAAACAAACAGAAAAAGGCTGCTGATTCCCTGCTTGGATTTGCCTTGATGAACACAGCTATATATGCCACCAGTCTAGCACCCATATTCTGTTCACTGGAGAGAAATCTGAGAGGCAGCCAGGAAAAAAAAGCAGTTCAAAATTTACTTCAAAATCAACATACAAACATATTAAGATAAACACAATAAGAATCATTAATTATAATCTATTTTTTAACAAAAATAATGTCATCAAATAGTAGGGAGCACTTTATTACACAAATTCAGATTAAATAAACTATGCTACTTAAAAACATATTTGTAAGTGGATCCAAGGTATTTTAAAGCATTCATGACAGTTTGAAAAAAATTAAATCATACCAAAATATATTAAAATAGGTTTCTTTAAGGGAAGATAATTTTACACTATTTTGTGTAAAATGTAAAATTATTGGGAGAATGAATATTCAGCATGACTAGGGCCCGCATATAAAGATTCCATTTAAATGAAGTCTTTCTGAATAAATGATCAATACAATCAGTTCCACTGGCAGCTACTAAGAAAACTATGTAGCATAGTTTTCTTAACAATCCATCAAGTTTAACAAAACCGCATCCACTTCCTCCATCATAAGAAAGCCAAATTAAGACATTTAATTAACTTCACCTTCGTCATCTGATTTTTAAAGCATCTGTAATGGGCTTTTGCTATCATGACTGTTCCACTGTACAGATGCATAGACACTGCTACAGATACATAGACACTGCTAGATGACTTTCTATACTACATATATCTAAAAAGTGGATATTTATACATATTTTTATATATATATATGTTATATATACACACACACACACACACACACACACACACACACTGTCCATTAGACTATTTTTCACTGCATCTCATGTTATAGGTGAAATAACATTCTTAGATTGTTAGGAGATGCAGGCTAGTTAGGTATTTAAGTTCCAAACGAACCACTGCAAATTCACTGCCCCAGTCTATGAAGACTACACAGTATATCTCTATATCAAATTACTTTGTGTAATCATATGATCACCACTATTTTAATAATTTTCAGAGTTAGCAGGGCTATGTCATCAAATGTAGTCTGGCTACTTTGAGAGGTTGTGACTGCCATAGTACCAACTGTAGGAAAAAGCTTTCAGAAGTATTCCAGACTGAACTGTAGACAAAAAAAAGGTGGCTGCTCTGCTACTGTATGGAGACATTTTTATCTCCATTTAATATAGAGCAAATAAATATTGAAATTCTCAAAGTGCTTTCAAGTGCTACAGTTTTGATTAGCAGCGAAGCTTGTATTTAATATACTCTGTTACACAATAAATGTGTGTATATAAATGTATACACATGTACAACACATTTTATATACACATATCTATACAATGTGTTCCTAAAGATAGACATATATTATACAGACATTTTGAAATAACTGTTAAAATTGCTATTTTTAAAATAGCAGTCCTACCAGAAGCTATGTCAGTTGCAAATGCTGACTATTAACATGTCATATCAGCAGTAGAAAACTGCTTCTAAATATTAAACTCATGTTGATGATGTTTAATCTGTTTCTAATTCTGGTACAGTGAATCTACATAAATTTGATGTCTGATGATAGCTCACTCTCGAAGCTCCTTTTATTCCCATAAAAGACATAAATGGATATATATATATAAAAAACTCTACAGGCTATAAAATAGAGTTCTAGAAAACCTGCCTATGAAACAACTCTTAAACACATATTTTATAAAAATAGAAGATGTGTACTGCTGGGAGCTATGTTTTCCACCTAATGTACAAACCTGGAAGCATCTTTCCAAATGTTCCTTGTAAAGTGCTTATGCTGTAAACAAATCTAGCAGTATCTAACTGTATTATCCTGAAAATATCAGAAGTGAGGTCTCTTGAAACTATTCCTCATTGGAATTCCTTCAAATGTCCCTTTGGTAATCAGACAGCATCTGCTGAAGTACAAGAAATTTGAGTTCATCAGGAAGAGTTCTCGTCTTCTACTGGATAGTTCTTTGTTCTCCTTGAGAGTAGAGATACCTGAAAAAAAAATGGTAGGTAGCATTTGTTGGAACAAAGCAGCTTTCACTAATCACAGTCACCAGTTCGGGGGCCAGCCTTTGTGTTATCAGCAAAACGCAGCCATGCTATCAATATGATGTATAAGCCAAAAGACCCTAGATGTATATTCAAAGAAATACTTTAGTTCAGAGATTAGAACAGAGTTTGATGCCAAAATGTGTGGGTGAAATTCTATCATTTACGCTCTATGCATGGAACTAGTTTGCCTAATGATCTTCTGACTCCAAATTTATGGACTTGTCTGCACAGCACACCAGCAGAATTACAGCAGCGTGGTGCAAAGGTCTCTCAACAGCTAATCAATGAGGCCTGAATGCAACATAAAACATTCACGGGACAGATTTAACTCATGTTGCTGATGTCACAACTCCAGGGACTTAAGCAAAATGGAAAAGTAGTTTAAAGAAAGTCTTTAACATCACTTCACATCGCCCCTTTGCTAATCCTTCTTCAGATGGTTAGAAAGAAAAGGGGCACAGAAAGTGATGAACCTGTTTCTCAGCTGCTTCATCTGTGTAAAGCCTCCTCCATTAAACAATCATGTTGTTTATAGCATAATTATCTCACAAAAATATTAAGAGTTCTCACAATCAGTGCTCTGAGAAAGTGCTTATTTTTTGTTTCAAAACATCACAACTCTGTACTGCAAGACCTCTTCAAACCTTCTCTCCATGACATAAATATACAACATGTATAACAGATATCCAAAATCTGAGACCTATCAAACATTCCTCTACACACAAACGCAGCCTTGGGAAGCATAGCGTATATTGATTACTGAAGTACTGAAAGACATGGAAATACTCCAGTAATGAGGGAAGAAAATATATTGTATAATTTTACACATACATATCAACACATACACAGAAATCAATTCATGAAAGATCACTATTAAAGTTGTAAAGATGCAACATCTGTGTTAGATGCATCTCCTGCTCATTCTGTTTTCTACCTTACCAGTTAGTTAGTGCTCACAATTTCTTTGCCCAGACATTACCTTGAGTTGATCAGATAGCCTCACATTCTGTTCTGATATCTAGACTTTTGTAAATTGTAAACCTGACAATTTTTCTATGCTCTGTCTAGACTAAGCATATTTAAATTGGTGCTGATATTTTGATAAGGCCTAACAATAGCCTTTTCTTTATGGAGCAGCATGTTAGAGCCATGAACATCTGACTTTCCATTATCTGTAAACAATACTGCTGGGAGAAAGGTAGTCTTCGCTCAGCTACAGTCACAAGGCTATCTTGAGACAGTTTTAAAGAACTAATCTTCATATAGCTATGATTTTTGAACACTAAGACCAATCATGTCTTCCATCTACTGGGAAACTTTCAGATTGGCTTCCAGATAGCCTAAGAAAAAAGCCACACTCCAAAAACTCCTTCAATAGCATCTTGCTATGAGATCTATTTCTTTCATCTTAGGAGAACTGCCCTAGCTTAACCAAACCAAGAAAGTCTCAGACAATAAAAGATTCTCTTTGCAATCTCTTGGTGTTCACAGAAGTCAGGTAAGATAGATGTCTGCCAGCACAAGAATGATTCCAGACTATAGCAAGCTTTGTGAACCACCCAGAGTAGGAATGTGTCTTCTTGTTTGATGTTATTTGACAGACTTCATCTATGCTCTATAAAAAGAATTTTGCCAAGCTGACATCTCATGGACACACAGAAGTCATTCTTGAAGTAAATCTTTTCCTTAAACTAGCAGATAGACCCACTTCAGAACTGCAAGAGCAAACCAACCTTATCTCAGTCAAACAAATCTGTGCTGACAGATGCTTCCACTCAGAGATGGGAAGCTCATAGAAGAATGTCTGAGAGCTCAGGGTATGTGATCTCTGCAAGGGATCACAGCCATCTGCCTAGTGTTGAAAACAGTCATTTCCACAGTCCAAATGCTGAGAGACAGCTTCATAGCCCTGTGCTACTTCTACAAATAATGCAGACTTAGGTCATTTGCACTGTCAAGAGACTATTTAATTTTATTTTATCACTGAAGTATATCAGCAGTTCAGAATCTACCAGGCATCCAAAATTTTTCAGCAGGCCAGATACTCCTCCATCTTTTCAATATAGGGACTGGTATGCAGGTTTCTAACTATTGCATTGCTAAAAAGTGAACAGAGCAAATGACTGCTATGACAGTGACAGTCCTATCACAGGATCAACTTATTTTGGTATTGCACCAGATGGATCCCTGGATCACACCCTGGTCTGCTCAACATAATCTCCAAAACTACAGCTAGGTCTGCATGAAAGTCATTTACACCTAGCAATCTGGATGCTAGACTAATCTAGTAGTCTGAAGGATGAACAACTCTACAGAAACCAACAGCTTCTGCTGTAGTTCCTGTTTCACAGTTCATTCTGTTTCACAGAAAACAACCTGAAATTGAAATCTTAATTAGACTGACTTACTAGCCAAAGAAGAAAATATATTCTGGTTTGGTATCATAAATCTGAAACAGAAAAATCGCAATCTTGTGCCCTTGGACTATTGGCCACCACTGAGATGACCAGAGCTTTCCTGTAACTATCTAAAGATCCAGTTAGCAATAATTCCTGAGCTATACTATCCTCTCTAAGTCATTATCTCTCTAAAGCTCCACTATACCATTTACAGTGAGGCTTGGTATACCCCTCTATTTTGAACACAGCAACTACTGAGGTGGCTCTAACAACCCCTTGGTAAAATCTATTTCTCTAGCAATCATGAAAAAGTGCAGTGCACACACCACTCTATTCAGTGGCAAATGACAACCAGTAAATTTCTTTAATCCATCATTTGGTCATATATTTCTTGGTGTTTGGAACACTCTATATTTACCAATGTGACAAGGGTTAGTCACTGTTTTATCACAGCATAAAACTGCAGCCAGTGTCAGTTGCTACTCCATGTTCTGAAGTTGCTCCTCCTTTTTCTAATAATTTCTATAGAATCTGTGATTTATGAAATATAGGCCTATACTGCCTCTTAGTGGAAGGACAGTTAACTCAAAAGTTGTGGTAAATGCAGATTTGTGGGAATAGGATGACCCACATGTAACTGAATTGCAGCCATGGATGAAGAATAAAAGGGACTGCTGAACTTTGTCTGCCTGTTATATGCTTTGTGGGAGATATAAATCAAGAGATTGCTGGTATGGGTCTAATAAACGCTGCTGGCCAGAATAATTTTGTTCTGCACATGAGAAGTATGGAAAACATGAACCAATGTGGACAAACACTTGGAAGAAGCCATCAATTAACTGAAAGCACAAGACAGCATCAAGAGGTAATAGTGGAAAAACAGACTAACATATGGCAGAGCTTTAACATCACCCAGACATCACAAAGTCTGGCTAGTTTGATATATTAAAAAATAGCTAACATAAACCCAAAAAAAAAGAATAATTTAATCATATAAGAAAACTAAACAAGTAAATTAACATTGAAGATCTTATACTTAAAAATGGTAAGCATTTGCAGGTAAGTAGTAATGTGTTCAATGATATACCAGCGGACTATTCTCCCCAGCACAAATGAAGCCTCTGAAATAGTAAAAATGCAGAATCTGCGGCCATTCTTAAGCTATATTATTCTCTTTTAACACTGTGGGCAATTCTTTGACTTGCTAATAATGCATAACTATCATTAGAACCGGAGCTGACAGTTGTCCTCTTTCTGAAATATCTCTTTGTAACTAAACAAATGCTGCTCCAATTCTGAATTTCTCTAATTCTAAAATTCTGATAGAAATGGAAAAGAGGCTTTGAACAAAGTGGGAAAAGGTGATAAATGACAACATATTAATTAATGTACTTGACTAGGAACACTATTTCCTTTGATTCTTATACTACACTGCTACTGTTCTGTGTCCTACAAAACCAATCATCTCGAACAACATTTCTCCCCTTCACAGATCTCAGGTCACATGTGCAACAAAATCTTGTCTTTATACTGTCAGTGAGCTTCAGCAGTCAATTGAACACAATATTGTCTCTAGCTATTGCCTCTTTTTTATTGGTAATGAACCTTTTTTATATAATTGAGTTGCTGCTTGAATTAAGTCTCTTGATTAAGTAAAAACAGATTTTTGCATCAATTTGGTATTCTGTGTCTACATCAGTAAAGAATTAGAAGAAATAAAAAAGTTGATGAGAGTTTGAAACTAGTTTTCATTGTGCTGTTCATCCATGGTTGTACAAAAAACCTTCCTGTCTCTTGTGTGGTATAATATTAAATCAGCACAGGGGAAAAAAGAAGTAAGAGTAGGAAGGATGTGAATACAATGATTTTGAAACATTCTCCTTTTCTTTCATACGTGTTTACCAAGTGTCTACATAAATAAGTAACACAATCTGAGCATTGAGTAATTTCAGGAGATTAGTGACAAATGGGCACAAGTTGATTATTCAAGATAAAGCTGAGGGTCATTATCCTCAGCTGGTCATTAATCCCCATGAAATGACTGGTATCGAGATAGTAATTACTATTATAATGAAAATGAAAAAAGAAGCATGACATTTTTCTGATGAGGCTGTCTCTCAGTTTCTAGAGAATTAATGTTTCTTTCATTATCCAATCAAGTACTTGAATCATTTTTAACCCTTTATACAGTTTATTCATTTTATACAATTTTCATGCCATCTCCCCACTTAAGATTTCGTGTCCTGTCCTAAATATTCAGACATATCCACACACACACAAATTCTCTTAAAAAAAAAAGACAAAGAAAATAAAATGTATTAAATCTATTTCTAAATCTTTTCTGTATAAAGCCTGCTTTATAACGAGGTAGGGGACATCATTATTACACTATATGAAGTCAAGCTACTTATTCTGTATTTAACAGGAATCCACATGAATCCATTGCCCAAAATCAGAATTCATCTTGTAGCTTTACAACACATGAAGTCAATATCATTAAGTCACATTGTTCAGAACCATCAAGAAATTGGCCCTACAGTGAAGAAAACACTTTAAAAGTTATGTAACTTAAAAATAAATTTTGTAGTATTCTGGTGTGCCTTCCGAGGTTTCTTTGGAGTTCTTTTTTTTTTACTCCTCTATCAGAAGAGCTAGAAATTTGTTATCGGGAAGATAAGGCAATTCATTCCCCCCCCCACAGGAATGCTATTATTCTTTGTTTCCTTTTCGAGAGCCTCACACAGGTTGCCTCTTTGCAGCTTCCCATCCCAGAAACTGAAGACCTCAATCCAGAGTGAAAGCATTTTAAATAAGCTAAGGAAGTTAAAAACAGGAGTGCTGCCCTGCTACATGTTCCTAATACCAACAAGATACAGATATTTATTACACTCATACCTTTTTTTTCCCCAAAATCCTTCCTTGCAAATACTTTTCTAAAAAAAGGGATCCCAGAAAAATACAGGATGCACTGAGTTTTTGCTGGAAAAAATTGCAGTTGTTTCTGAAATGGTTCACTGTGTATAACAGAGAAGAAAGTGGAGTAAAGCTCATAACGGCTTTAGGCAAAGAAGGCTGTTAGGATGTTAATCTGCAGGCTGCAGATCAACTTCTGTGTACTAGAATAAAGCCAAATAACAGTGGACACTGATAAATGGCTTGGACTGCAGCTTGGGAGAGTGATTTGTCCTTTTGGCTTGCTTAAGCTGTTTGGAGAGTTTGAGGCAAAACCTAATGATGCATGTCTGCTAGCCAAATGAATCATTTGATACTGGACAGCTATCCAAATGGAACTGTTTGGTTGTTTGGATGGAGTCTTAAGGGAAAGAAAAAAAAAGAAAGAAAAAAAAAGTTTTGAAAGCTCTAAGTAGCACTGAGCTGAGAATAGTTTAGAAGACATGGTAAGTCTTCTGGAAATTGAGAAGGATGTTTTTGGCAGCCAAGGTCAAAATACGTGTGTCGAGACATTTCCTGAAACAGGGAAAAAACAAGGAAAAAATATATAACTATCTAGGAGCAGAACATGGACTGGAAAAGGAGTAATATAATAGTGACAGGAGAACCAACTGTAATCATCACACCAGATAATAGGATGCAATAGTGTGGTGAAAAATTGAGGGCACGTATTGCTGCCATTGACAGCTCAACAACCAGGTGGCTATTCTTACGTGCCAGCTAATGCCAGGACGTGCTGGAATAACACACAGGCACTGGAGTGGGTCAGAGTCTCATACAGTTGCTACATGCACAAGCAAGAAACAGAAAAAAAGTCCAAATTGAGGTAACGTGCTTTGAAAGAGTAGGATATTTTACTCCATTCCTTTCACCCTCTCCAAAGCCAGTTTTGGCTTTGCTATGAGTCCCTTGAATGAAGCACAAATGAGCACTGCTGAGGAACCGGCATGACTCAGGGGAGTCACAATTTGACTTCCACTGTTTTTTTTTGCTCATGAGAAAATCAAATACATCACAGAGCACATCCACCTAAGTCAACAACAGTGCTGAACAATGCACAGATTTCTTTAGCCTTTATGCATGTGAGGAAATCTACTGACCCAGCTTATTCTTTTCTTCCAGTTTCTTCCTGCAGGATAGACACAGCACAGGGAAGAAATAACTTATACTACACTGTCCTCCCGTGTGTACATGAAAATTGGCCTCTTATATCTCCTCTAAAATGAAATTTCCAAAAATGTAAAAGAAAATATTTGTGATTCTGAAGAACAATTGCACTGGAGGAAATCCTAGCACAGATTTCTGGGAAATCGCAGAAAAATAAGTAGTTAGAATCAAGCATTGTTACTAGAAAACATAGAATGTTAATTATTTTACTGCTTATTCTTCTGTGCATTTATGTCATATTCCTACGTTACATGTTGAAAATTCTAGCATATTCTATCATAATCTTTAAGTACTCTATACATTTCTATTGATATCTCATTTCTGTACTGGAGTGTAAAAGACTCATGCCCACATTCAGTATTCTGCTGAGTTACATTAATTGCAATAAGATGCTTCTTTCCAGGCTACTTAGGAGTTAAAAGCCTGAACAAAGACAATACACTTACACATTTACAAAAAGGCCTGCTAAATCTTGAAGTTTACAGTGACAGCTTTATTCATAATTTTATCACAAATTGTTCACTATTTAATATGTTTCCTACAGCTCTCAATCTTGGGAGCATTTGACTAAGACCAAAATTTTGACTATTTGAGAATACTTAAAAATAAAATTGTCAGACCTCATGGCCGCAAAAATGATCTTTGAACAAGTGTAACCTAAAGTTTCAAAGAAAATAAACTTTTTTTTTCCCTTGTCCTTTTGTGTTAGCAACCACTTTTTCTGCCTTTTCTGGTGTACTCATTTTACTAAATACGTCAGCTTAACACCTTCAGATGTGGAACAACAAAGTATTATAACGTGCCTCATTTAAAATGAACAGGATGACCTCTTTTTCAACTATGGCTTTATATGGAAAAAATTTGGGGAAATTGCTGCCAAGCTTGGCTTGTTGTTTGAGTGAGGAAACCATGCAGCCAAAACAGCTCAGATGAGCTAATGTGTCCCAAATTAATTTCTTCCAGCCCATGCATCTATGGTGTTATAATAAAACATGTATTGCACTAAGTTTAAACTGAAATTGCAGTTCCAAAATCATTAAAAAATATAGATTTCTTTAACATACCATAATTTAATTTTTCTTTTTTAAATTAAACACTTGGGCTCACCTGTTAGAAGAGAAATTGTAATAACCAGTTTCTTCTAAAACCTCTTCAATTAGAGTCTATAAGTTAAAAGAAATTCACTTCAGTAAAATTATCTTGAGCAACAAAATAAGATTATACCTTAAAATACATAAAAATCTTACCTGCAACTTTTCGTATGTCATCCCTTCTGCCGTGTCAGCAGTACCAACAATACCTTAAAGGCAAGTAATGATACACCACTCAAATCTGTGTCCAGGTACTCTGTTTCATTTTACCAGTACTTCCAAAGCAAACATATCGACAACAGAGAAACTTTCCAAGATTTCTTGGAAATATTTAATGTGAAAGAACATAATAATGCATCAATTTGCTATACTTCCCACTTAGTACTTGTAGTGGAAAGGACACATGAACAGTGGCAAATTATATGTAACACAAAAGTATTATTTGCCTGTTAAAAGATTTAAAAAAATACAGAAAGTGACCATTTGATCAACTGCATGGTGGTTCAGGGAACAAAATAACGTTTACATTTAAAGTGACTGTTAGGAACTTGCACTTAGAAGAATGAAAAAGACAAAATACAAGCCACACATTTCCCTGAAGTCCCTTCAAAATTCTCCTGCTTTTATGGCACTAAGAGGCATATTATCAAACAAGTCTCTGGCTTAGGAAAAGGGATTCCCTGCCTTGGATATTACCAGTACTGGGCGTTTCACTAAAGATGGAGTTCATGATTTGTCACTGTATGTATTTCTTTTTTCTGATGCTGAATTAGATATGTAATTAAATAATTACAGCATATATAAGTTCTAAGTATGATATAAGAACAACACAGAGCTTAAATACAGTTTGTTTAAAAAAATGCGAAAGAATAGGCAACTTCTAACAGGACATTTGTAGTCATGAACATTCCTGTTGACTTTTGTAAGAAAAATGTTCCACTGGTATCTTTCATAACTCAAAAATACACTCTTCTATACTATCAGAAAGTTCCACCAGTGATAAACTGCACCTAAATTGCATCAGGAAGAGAAAAAAGAAAAACAAACCTATTGATATCAAAAAACAGTATGGTCAACACAAAACCATGTCCATCAAGTAGGAGTTCCTTCCACTTTAGTCTCATATCCTTATTAGAAAAATATATGCCATGATAGAAGTTCTGATGCTTTCTTTTACCTTTTCTATCATCAGGAGCTAATATATTTCTACTTGAAGAGAGAAGTAACATATGGCAATCTGCTGTAAAGAAGCTGGGCTCAATCAGTTCAGGAGAACCTTGGAGCAGCTGTAGCAGGGAAAAAAGGAAAAAAAAGCATATCAGAAATGCCTGCTCTTTTTTGCCTAAACCTTGGATATCGATAAGGAATCTACAGTTTCCTATGTTTCCCATCACAGTCAGAGCTCAAAGGAGATTTCAGTACATGTTAGAGTAATGAGAAGTGGTGAACACAATTGCGAGTGTAGTACCTTCTCCGTCGAGACATTTACTGAACAAGCTGCCAACCTGCACTTGGTAAAAAGCAGAGTTCTTTGGTCTATCTCAATAAAATATCATAAGCTACACATTTGTGTGAAGGCAGTCTGTTCCCTCAAATCTAAGAGAGAAACAGTCAATGACTTGGGTTTTCAAAACTAGGTCTCCAGTAAAATTGAGTGCATATTCAAGCAGTATAATTCTGTTAGCGGGACCCCGGCACTGCTGAAAGTGGAAAGTCTCTTCAGCTACTTGATCACCCAAACTGCTTCTTGATGATCTGATGCCAAATGTTTAAACATCTAGATTTGAAAATATTCTCTGCTACAACTTTGAAATTAAAATATTTTTGTAGGCAAGAAAGAATTTTCAGTTGTGCATTTTGACAACATATTTAAACTTTTCATTCAGGGACTTTTGAAGATACAGAAATGGAAAAATATCTGTAGTTGGAATTCCTTTACCCATCATTGACCCATAGAAGAATTTAGCTGGCTTTCACTGATTAAAATAGGTATCATTTACTTATTGATGTTAAAACTACTCCTCGTCCTTCTAACTTTGCCTTTTGTTGTTGTCATCTTTAAGCAATTTGTATCAATGACTTGCTTCAAGATAGAAATGCCCAAAATGGCATTAAGCATTTCAAATGTCTTCAATTTATTACGACTTACTTTTTAAATGTAGTATTTCTTCCCTTTTCTTCAGATATAAGACTGACAGTTCTGAAGTTAACATAATTTTAGAGTTAATAACATTACCAATTCTTAAATAAAAAAGATTTCTTTATTTATGGGCATCTGAAAAATTAGAGTAATTTTTTAATAAGCATTTCTTTTATCTTATTTTGGGCACTCTATCCCAGAAATATCTATTCCGTAAATGAATAGAAAACATCTCCTTAGACATAATGGTATGTTTGAAATACAGGAATTGTTTAAGGTAAATCGCAGCTTCATTTATTGATAGCAAACTGGCAGGAAACTGATGCCTTGAAGGGAGATTATTCATCTTTTAAGTGTCTTTCAAAGGCATAATCTATGTAAACACTGCATAGCCACCTTCCATGAAGCTTTACTATCTCAGATAAACTATGAAAGTAGACAGTAAACTATGAATGGCATTACTCCATCCCATAGCAAGCAGTGACTTATAAGAGTCCACATTTCAATGCAAGTTTGGCTAGGTACAGGAAGGACTTGAATTTCCATCACATATATCCCAAAGAATAATGAAAATTATATTTGTTATCAAATTTTGCATACACTAGTGTACCTATTAACTGCTTTCCATCAATCCATGAGGAAAATATCGAAGCTTCACATTCTCCTCAGCACCCAGATGCTGAAGATGTCATTTTCAGATCCTCTCAACATTTAGAAGGAGGAACATTTAGAAACTCTAATATTAGCCATGAAGGGCTCTTTCTGTGTTGGAAAGCATCCAACATGTCACAAGAAAATAGGCACGCATGGTTCTTCAGTCTTCCAATTCTTACAAATCTGTGATATTTTTAAAGTCAAGACACTAAATTGCTGCTGACACACTATTCAGCAATTGGACAAGATATTCTATGCTCAAGACACTTTGGTCAGCTTAAGTGCTTTCACAGTTTAAGCAGGAAGACATTTCGAATCATGACAAATAATAGTAAGCTAATAATAAATTAGGAGCAGTTTGTATAAATTAAGATGAGCTTACATAATCTTTAGCAGTCTTTTATCACAGAAATAACCCTTTAGCACAGAAATTAACATTTTCTTTTCTTTCTCTGAGCTCTGATTAGATGGATTTTGTTTTGCATATCGGCAGCTAGTTGAACCTTTGCATTTACAACATGTTTTAATGATCAAAGACCCACCTGAAACAAATAACTATTAACTACTTACCTAAAAAGCCTCCATAATTTTCCAAATAAACAATGGTCAGAGCATATGCTAAATACTCCCTTTTAAAAATAAGAATATATACTTCTTTTTTGTGATATTACTACTGATGGGTTAATTTAAATAGAAGAGAGAAAGTCTACCATTGATAATAAAATAGATATACTGCACCTTCCTCATTTCTGATTTCAGGTTACAGGGATTGCTCTGCTGACTAAAGAGGGACTTCTTGAATCTCTCAATGACTCTCCTTTTCAAGTTGCACTGCAAGGCTGGAGGAAGCTAAATCAAACAGAGAATGTGACATTATTTTATCACTGCGCAATTACATCTCCTGTAAAGACAATTTGGTCACCAGTTTTGAAAAAAATTAATACTGCAAAAAAACCCATATTGATATCCAATAGTACAGAGGTAAACAGCAGTACAAAACCTTTTCTAACGGCAAATAAAAGTGATGGCTGTTAGTTTACCCATTCTATTAGGACTGGCACATCTTATATCTTAGTCACTCTAGCCGTGAAGGAAAAGGTCATTATACTGGTGGTGGAGGGGGGGAAGTCATAATATAGGTAAAACTGGACTGCCTCCCTAACCAAAGTGATCAACCAAGTGATCAAGGATGTTTCACTGTGGATGGAATCCAAGAGAAAACAGTAGACCCTGCATAGAATCTTAGGGTAGATTTTATGTTAGCTACTTTGAGTTACTCTGGATGAAATTAATTGAACTACTAGACTCTAAGACCTTTCCAAATGCATGTAGAAATTAATGTGACCTTTCCTCATGATTTCAAAGAGCTTTTTGGGGACTATACATATATCTTAATATAATACAGTCCAGTTCTTTTACCAGAAGTTTCCTCTGGGAGGTAACTTACATTTCATTTGACTATAAGCTATATAGAAAATCTGATTTTGCATAATTTTTCTTCTGTATTTTGGGATTAAGAATACACATTTCTCTATTGTATTTACAAAAGGAAAGTACACAGCATACTTTGGGTTTTAAAAAGTCATCTACAGGCAGTTCAAAGGAGGTCTCTTTTTTTGCTATTTGAGGTTTTTTTAACCATTTCTCCAATAGTAAGTGTAAAGCTTCAGTTGTTGGTCACTACGGTGATATTGCTACTCACATCTGTCACCATTCCAGTTTCATGATCATTCTGCGGTATATCTACTTGAAACATCTATTTCTCTTTTTTATACCAGTGACTTCCTATATTGTGATTTCCTGTGATTTTATCATTTAGTAAAAACTTTATAAACATCTTACTAAGGTGAATTCACAACATGCTGTTCCTTGGAACTCAGGAAGATTTTTGACTACCCAAGAAAGGTTTGGCCGTTACTGACATATTTTTAACACTGTTATGGTACAAATTACAAAGAAACTTTGTATCTGGAAAGAACCACTGTATTTAGACAGCTCTAAATCTGGAACAGTCTAGAACAGCAATACTGGCCTGACAGGATCTGCTCCTGATCTGCTGTCACAAACCTGAGATCATGATCAAATTCTAGGCTTGAAAGACTTCAGCAGAAAGTCAACTGCAGACAGCTCTCTGCTACAGATAGCTACTTTTGTCTCTTCCTGATGCCCTACATGTATGTTGGAAGCAAATGTTGCATGTTCTTAACCTATAAATGAGTAAAAAATGATGCGCCAGGAAAGGCCTGGCAGACTGTCTGTAGACTACATGCCACAACAATGAACTTGTATGTCCAGTGACTCAGTGGTGGCCAGTGATAGGACAAGGGGTAATGGGTGCAACACAGGAGGTTCCATCTCCATGTGAGGAGGAACTTCTTTCCTGTGAGGGTGACAGAGCAGTGGAACAGGCTGCCCAGGGAGGTTG
>JAUBOD010000635.1:1287467-1305831 GCA_032353885.1 Nothura maculosa | reverse complement strand
ATTAGTAATAAAGCTACACACAACATCCAGAGGAAATTAGAAGGACAGATAAACAAATATCCTTCAAATAGTTTTTTTTAGAATCGTTTCTTAAGAAGGAGAATCGAGGCAAGTCAAGACACACTATGATTTCAAGATGAAGAAAATGCTAATGGTAAACAACAGATCAAGAAAATGAAGTACTATGGCTTAGAAGAGCTCTCTTGAAAATTTAGCTTTTTCAGGTATTCTCCTCACAAAAACCTGAATCAAAACAAAGGAGGAAATGAACTGAGGTAGTTAATATAAATAACTAGGTTACAAGAGAGAAGAAAGAAAAAAAAAATGAAGATAGATGAAACTCAGGGCAATTTTTCTTTTTTTTAGGGATAAGAAAACCAGGAATGAAGATATAAACAGAAGGGAGCATCTATGAATGAGAGTGAAGCCAAAGACAGAAAAAGTAATGGGTAATAAGAAATGTGTTAGATGCACATCTGAGTTAATAACAGAAGAAAAAGGAAAGCACTTGAGAAAGAGAATGAGGATGGTGATGTCCTAATTTATGTTTTGTTTTCTTTTTTGAGAAAATGAGCAGGACTTCAGATACCCAAAACAGGTATCTAAGTTTACAGAGGCAGTTTGCAGCAATTCAAAGAGATATTATTTTACCTTATCAAATATACAAAGCTATTTTTCTATGGAATAATAACTGACTACAATTACAAAAATAGAATTATCTTACCAACTTATGTCACAGGATTCACTTTTAAAACTGTATCATTTTGACAGTAATCTTTAAATTAGGCACATAAAGCTTTTGCATGAAGGCATTCTCAAAGAATATTCCCAAATAGACTGATTGACACAGGCTGAGGCAAAACAAATTTGTAAAGAAAAGTAAGGAAATTCCACAAGTGTTTCCTGCAGGCAGTTTTGCAACTGGTCCCTCTACAGAAATTGATCATATTGATGGCAATTTACAAAATCTATATTAAAATCACAGATCATACATACCTAATCTGATGCTGTCTTTCAGAAGCACTATAACTCGGTTTAATTCTGTCTGAAACAAAGGTACAAATGTTAGAAATTTCTACATTAAAAATATGTCACATATATATATAAATATATGTAAAAATATACTCACATTCTAGTAATCTCAATTCCCCAGATATTTTGTCAAAATAACTTTTGAAAAGGAGCAGTAAATATAAACTTCTAAACACGGGCACTCCAAAAGCACATTTGAAAGTGGAGCTGCTTTCCGGTACGTTGAAGATTTGCTTGCATCTCAACTGAAGTCTCAACCACGCCTGGAGTTTTATTATTTCTTTCAGAATACCACAGAAACTAACATAACATGCTGACCTTATATCCACAGAAGATGTATATGGATTAGCACTGAAAAAAATACTTCAGTTATGGCTACCAATGTAATCACAACAACATCCTCAGATGGATAAAAAGACTTTTGCTGTCTAGTCTAAACTCTGTTGTGTCAAAGCTTTACTGTCATCCTTTGAATTAGTCAGTTTTTAAGCAGCTGCATATTTAATATCACTGATTTTAAGACGTAAAAGATAGATGAAAAATTCTTAGTGTACATCCAATCAGCAATAAAACTAAACTTATGCATTTATGATGTTTATTGCATAGCACCATAAAATGTGAAGAAGGAGTGGTAAAAATTTGAAGGAGTGCCATAAAATATTCCTGTAAAACAATTCATTTATCAGCAATTTTGTCTTATTTATGAGATGGTATCTTTGCACAATAAGGAATAAATGTATGCTTAAATCAAGAGATATTTCACTGAACTGAAGGGCTGAGTAGTAAAATCAGGAAATTCTCCAACATTTTTCCTATACAACTAAAATTTTTCAATAGACTACACTGTATCTCTGTCTGCATAAGTTGTTTCTCCATGCTGGCAATAGTGCAAGTTTTATTATAAAACAAGACCTGATACACCTAATCACTCAAAAAATAGCAAGGAAAAAAAATTATATGCCAAACTTTCCCTAATACTCCCTATGGTGGTATAATTATAATAGTTACAATAGTCCTAAAGCAACAGTAGAGGAATTTCAGAGATGCTCCAGTCTTCAGAAATGAATATTTTTTGAAGAATGTTAAATCTTTGCTTTGTGTTCAAACACACTTTTAACGCACTGAAACATAGTACTGCTATTTTTCCCTACTTTTTAGAGATTTTCTTATTTGAATGAAAGGATTCTGAAGGAGGAAGGCATCAGCCACATTAAAGTCACATAGAAATCTAAAGGAAATGACAGACCTTTTATTTAAGCCCAACCTGCCAGGCGAAAGAGAAAAAAGGGGAGAAGGAGGTAAAGAGAGTGAAAGATCAAGACAAAGATAGAAAGAGCACATGAAAGGGACATCACAAAGCCATAAGGCTTCCATACTTTAATCCTCACTTTAAATCCAGGCTTTCATTTATGCAATAACAAATAAGCTAATCTCTTATACAAGTACATACTTCAAACAACTTTAACACTCAGGGGACACTTAGTATCCACTGTCTATAAAGCAAAGAAGCACTTTTGTAAAGAAAAATTATGACTGTGTTTACCTAAGTAAGAAATACTTGACCTGCAGAGGATGCAGACGCAGTAGTACAAATGCTATTGCATAGAGTGGAAGCGCTAGTCGAACCTGAGTCATGTTACTTGGGATAAGAATTTCTACCCGAGGCACTCTGATATAACAAATATGATCTGGTTAGGGGGTTATATGGGAGAAAATATCTGTAACCAAAAGTACTTGGTTGGAGAGCTAAGTTTCAACATAGCTGTTTGCTAGAATTTTAAAAGCAGCTCCTCCTCTTCAACTACATTTATGCTACATTGGGTCTGAAATACTACTTTGGCTATTTCAGACAATGGTCTATCAGGAAAGGGTTCATACCCCATTTTTTTGATCAGTTAGAGGACAACTCAGCACATTTGATTTGCAAATCTGCTTGCTTATGAGAATATTTGCAACCCATAATATTTCACCCCAAAGAGTTTGCCTCACCAGTCACTGTACATGGCAGATGTGTAATAAGGGTTATTTTCTGACTCATACACCAAGATTAGGAAAATATTTACTAATTTTTTTTAAAAAAAGAGAGAGAGATCAAGACACAGAGCTTCATTAAACAATGGCAAACACCCTTTAGCTCTCTCTTTAAAGCCTAATATTATGTTAGAGACCCACTGAGCACTACAACTGAGACAGAAGTCTCTTTATACTGGACATTGTAAAAATGCTTCGTAATAATTTCTTTAACAACTTAGTACGAGTAGATTGAGACATCCAAAAATCTTTGTTGGAAACAAAACATACACAAATACATTGAGCACTCATGACATGAGTTATAGTCAGCCCAGCGTCTTATCTGGACTACATTTCATTTTACCATGGTTACTTCTTTGATATGGATGGGAAGGGCAAAGCAATTTATGATTTTTTAAAATGTCATGCTAGTGGCAGTTTCTCAGTTTGAGATAATCTCATGGAAAACGAAATATGAGTGATCTGTGTCTTTTTGGTTGTGTGCCCTCCCCTGTTGGACAGCGAGGACCAAAGCTAAAGCTTTTGATTCTCATGCCACTCCCCTGCTCTGAATATCCATATGAGAATTCTATAAGGACATTAAAAAAGCTAAACTAAGCATCAGGATTTTTTTTATGATTACTACTTTGGTCTTCAGTAGCTGATGTAATTAAATAAATTCTACAACTTTAACATTGCAACATGCATTGACATCAGTGCAAATCAAACAAATTCATACTAAAATACAGTTTAGTATTTCTTCATGCAGGCATCAAGTCATATACCTATGTATGTTCACACTCTGTAATTTTAAGAAAGGAATTTTTAACATGATATGAGTTCAGAAGAACTTGGCAAGATGGATAGTTTTGCTGTGGCTTTTACTTCACAGAAAATCTAAAAAAAATCTGTTAACTTTCTCAAGTTTAGTCATATTGACAGAAAAATTGATTTCATATTAACAGAAAACTTAAAGCAATGTTCCTGAGTGAAACAATGGCAGTGATTTTTGTTGTTGTTTTGATTTTTTTTTTCAAACTATGGCTCAAAGATCTTGTGAGGAGAAAGGTCAAATTGCCTTTATTTATATGAAATGCACCTAGTAAACTGCCCTTTAAATCACTGTGAACTAGAATGGAGAGCAACAAACACATTAGTAAAGCTGGTTTGCAGAATAAACAAGATTTAGTTCTTTGCTCATTAGCAATGACCACATGGGCAGCAACGGAAATGAGCACAGTTTAAGCTTAAGTCCTGCAATATACTGGAAAGTCAGACCTTAGTAGATTTTATTCTAGCAGAACTCCTCAACAATCAAAGCCTATAAAAACAGAGATCTCAAAAAGCCAGCTGCCACAGTAACCTTCTGTCCCCATTAGACCAAGGTCTCAGGAGAAACCTGGATCTTAGACAAAGGCAGTCTTTGAGAACCAAGCTAGCAAAAAACTTTAAGATCACGAAAATTCTCCACAGGCAGCTCGTTGTGCACATAATGGGCTTCTTCAGGCAATAATCATATTCAACAAATTTCTTAAGCATTTCCCTAGCAATCTAGGGAACCATATGCAGCAGACGCAAGAAGCTCTTTCCCTTAAGACTTACCAAATCAAGTCTTACTTAAAGAAGCAGTATTCTCAGATCATCAAACCTGCCACAGATATCATGTTCTGAATGCACGCTGAATTTGCAAGAGAAGAGGTAGCTGTCTGCAATTAAATGTAAATTCTGAATGAAATGAAACGACGTGCTCCACAGAGCAGACACCGCAGTATCTCACAGCACAGCAAGTGACCTCCGCACAGCCGGCCATCTCCACAGCACAGGAGGCAATTTGTCATGTTGATGACATGAAGGAAAAACTGTTGTTAAACTTCTTCCTTTCTCCCTTATTATTTTCTGTCCCTGGTTCTGACTTTATTGCTTAGGCGATAATAAAATTGTTAAGCCCTGCAAATGATAGGTCGAAATTCATCTGCTTTCTTTTATTTTTCTCCTTGTTGTTGTATCAACTGAGGCAGTTACTTGTAGTAGAGAGGCTTTTAATTAGTATCAGTGCAGATATCGTATATAGAACTTTGCTCCTGTGAGATTAATAAAGTCTAGAGTATTTAAAATTCTAAGCAAGATAATTTCAAGTCGCATGAACATCTAACCCAAATCTCCCTATCCTGCATTTGACACTTGTTAAAGAGTTGGTCTTGAAGAACCGTATTGGCTAGACTAAGAACCATATGCCTTTTCCTAAAATAGAAACAGAAAGCAAGGAGCAAGTAAAATCATTAAGAATATTATGCCAATTACTGGACTATAATCAAGCTAACCACTAACATACGGTCATTTACCTGCATAACAGTTTCTGTCCCATTAAACAATGCTATGTCACACATTTGTTATCACAAAATACCAACTTTATTAGATTCAAATGTATTTTTCCACACTCTTCATTTACTTTGAAAGGGATATTGTGATGGCAGCATGAGTAGGCAAGTCCTTTTAAAACCCTGATCAAGATAATTGTAACAAAGTCAAATTTTATTAGTTGTTTCGAAGATAATGGATGAAAACTGATCATATTTTCCCTGTCAAGCTGACCTGTTCAACAAAACCATGGCTGACACCACTATTGAGTTAGTCATTTATCAGCCATGGAGCATAACCCAAGCAATACCTAAGAAACCCTGATTTCATAGAATTTTTTTTTTAATTTATCTTTTTCCCTTAAAAGAAGAAAAATTTGTTAACATTAATTACAATTAATATGGAGCATTAACTCCACCATTTAGTAGAAACTAAGTGTCATCTATGAATGTATGGCTGTACAATTATTTCTTCTGGAAAAGCAACACACCTGCTGAACTGTTTGTCAGGAGGAAAACGCACAACCACTTCTGGAAATTGATTAATGGAACTGATCAAGTTCATGGGATTAATAGGAACTGCTTAGATCTTTCTAGTTATAGCATTTTATTAAATCAGTAGAAATGTGGGGAAATAAAAAACTATTAGCTATTTAACTATATTTAACTATTAGATGATTTTTATTGATGTCCAAATCTTAAGAAAGAAAAATGAACAGCAAAGAAATCATTACCAGGAATGCTTTTGGGTGTGGAAGAATTTTCCTTGTCTCTATATGATGCTGACCTAGCATCATATTTAATTCCTGGAGGACATGAAATGTCTTCTTTAAAATATATACCAAACCAGAACAGCTCCTGTATTGGCTACTGATCCACAAGAGTTTTCCTGTGTAATCTCTTCCCTGTATCTGACTTTGTTTCCTTGTTTAACCTTCTCCTGTCACTCTCTCAGCACTTTACAAGAAAAGCTCTGTAATAACTGAGAGCTGACTAGACCCAGGCCCTCCAGTCTTCCTAATGGTTAGCTATCCAGTTACAATTAGTAGAAGATATTAATGGACTTGAAGGAGAAATATTGAATCATTTGTTTGCCCTGTGCTAATAGCTAGACAGTTCAATTAAAACCACTCATATTTCCCTGTTACTTGGACCAAAATTTGTCATAAATGCAGATAGCAAATAGCAATGCAAACAGATAAAACTGCTATTCCTTGTTTTTTGAGGCTTGGGATCTTGTAACACTAAGATTTGCTGACAGCTACATTCCTTCACCTTTGAAAAAGACTGCTTGCTTTCAAAAGCATTCACAAATCATCTGTCAGAGCTTAATGGGAAGAATAGAACTTTCAAATTTTACTTGGCTACAGTATTGGTCTTTCTCTAACAATATGCCCTTAGCTTCTCTTCTAATCTAATCAGAAAGCCATCCCATTTAACAGGCAGGTCCCAGTGTATTACATTTCCACAGGCAGCCCAGAGTAGTTACAGGTCTTTCACACTGCTCTCTGATTTTCAGGTTTAGAACACAATACAAAAACAAACAACCAAAGCTATCAACCAACGCAACCAACGCCTCTCTACCTGATTATCATAAATAACTAGAGGCAGACGGAATGTTGTATTTTGTCATAAACTCCCTTCCTAATTCAAATCTAATCATTAGGCAACAGGCACTCTGCTTCTTTTCAATCAGCTCACCCATATAGCTAGAACTTGCCTCTTCTCAAATTCTTTCACAGAATCAGCTTGCACAGGCCTCCATGTATTCACAGGCACAGTATTACTACTCCTGATACAAAAGTTTTCACACCATCCTCCTCCTATCTCATTAATATCAGTTATCATATGCCACAAAACTAAAAATAACTTTCTTTTCCAAGTTGCCCAGTAACATTCAGGTTGCTCTAATTATTGTTTCAGAATGTAGGGACAAGCTACACAAAGAAAACATGATAAATAATTGAATATACTGGAAGACAGGTACCACTGAGGCACAGTTAGTATATTTAAAATATTAAGGTATGATTAATTGCAAGTTCATCATACACTGCGAGTCCTAAGTAAAAGAAAACTAAAAGAACTGTGCCTCGATGGTACCAGGCAGTAACCACTGAACTCTTTCACTTTTAAGAAAACTTACCAAGAGCAGACTCTTTCACAGGACTTGTACTGGAGCAGCTTGAGTTGTCTAATATGTCCAGCTCATCATCTAGTTCAGAGAACACATCTGCATACAAAAATCAAGCAAATAAACCTTTAATCCAACTGTGAGTGAATAAAAGTACTCTTGATGCTTCTTTTGCTAATGACCACCTTTCTCAGAGTTGTCTAAAGTGTTGTCATCCTCTGTCAGAACTTCTCTGTATGCTCTGTCTTCATCTTTTCCACACATGGATTGACAATTTCCAGCTGGGATGTCAGCATTTTCTGAGCATTCACATTTGCAACTGGTTGTTCCAGTGCTGCTGCTATGAAGATTCAGCTTCTCATGATGTCCCTGACAACAAGAAACAAATAGAAAATGGTGTTATCCAGCACTCTTTAGATAACCTACAAATGAATCTTCCATTTTTATACACATCAACTTTTAATTCTCAATCAACTTTTAATTCCCAATTAACTGTTGGTATCAGGTCCAGCAACTGATTCTAAATTTAGAGTAAAAATTTTCAAATTATTTATTCAAACAAATTATTTGTAGTTTTCACATGAAAAGCACAATATATGCTGAAAAGGAAAAAAATGAAAAAACAGAAAAAAGAAAAAGACAGAAAAAATAGGAAGAAAAAAGGAAAAAAAAAAAGAGAGGAAGAAAAAAGGGGGAGGGAGAGAAAAAAAAAGTGCCACACCAGAAAGGAATAGCAGGCAACATAAAAATAAAAGACTGGACAAAGATATAATTAACAGCTGACAAGAGTTCTGGACAACACAAAGCCTGCACAACACTCAATATATCAACAAGATATGAATCAAGCTCGGTATGTGATGCAAGAGAGATTCCCTGAGCTGAACTGACCACATGCTCACTGGCACTACCAATACACAGATAAATAAATGAAAACATGGAATGTAAATTATTTGGTTGTCTCAAGGCTCTCATTAAAGTGCTGAATCTCTTCTGCAGCAAGTTGATCTCATTGAGCATAAAATTCTGCCTCTCCTGCTATCACTGTCTATAGCTTTTCTAGAAAGAATAAAGATCACTGATCCCTGTTATGCCTCTATTCTAATGCAATGTATTTTGAAGGCAGACTGGTTTTATGATCTCTTTATATACTGTTCCAAATCATTTCATATTATTGTTGTTGCACGTAAATAAATTCATTTTTCATTCTACTGTATCTTGTCAAAGTAAAGTCTGATAAAAGTGAACAGAAGATAAATCATGCAGACATAATAAATTAATGTTAAAATAATTTCAGAGGATAATTTGTTCCAAAATCCTCATACTCTTTTAGCAAACATGCCAAAGACTATTCAGTCTACAACTAAGTCCAAGTCTTCCTCAGTCCCAATACTGGGCTAAGCCTATGCCAAAGATGTTAAAATAGCAGTAGCTGCAGTGTAGCACAGTATGGCAAGCTCTATGGGCATCTTTTTCTGTGCACCAAACAGTTAATACACAGTTATTGATGATAATGAATCCCCTGTTTTAGGCCAAAGAAAGCAAAGCAAAGCAAGAGTAGAATCAAAATGCACTGCCATAAAATAAAAGCTTGTCTTTGGGAAGAGGCTGGAGTGTGAGTTCAAGGCCACTTCTGCCCGATTTTGGACTGAGAGAAGCAGGATGTATAAAGAATACTGTTTTGTGACCAGAGAGTGGAGAAACACCCTTTAGCTCTCTTTTTAAAGCTTTAAAGCTCCAACATCTTAACACAACACTTTCCATAGACAGGAAGACAGATTCATAGACTTTGAATAAATAACAGTGAGGTATGGAAATCATGGAAAACATTTCCAACATTTAAACATGAGTTAGATGGATATAACCAATTGATTTAAATTGAGCTCCTAGCTGACTCGACTCCACTACTTTACAAGTCTTTCTGGAGGCTTCCTCACTTAATCCAGTTTTACTTCGCATTGTTATAATCAGTCTCAGTTTCCCCATGGACAGACTGTTTACCACCTCTGATAAAACAAAGTCTGAAATCCAAGAGAAACAAATCCCTTTGCAAGAATCTTCTCATTAAGACCCAATTAAACTTTTGGTTTTCCTGATTTCATCTTTATGATAGAGCCAGGGTATCTGTGGAAACATAAATACCTGTTTTGCAACTTAAAAGAAAAGCCTTTAAGACCTGAGATGTTTCATCCATATCCCATGCACTTTCACTGTCTCTGTTTCCACTGGTCATCATTATCACTGTCAAATCAGATGTGCTGTATTTTTAGACAAGTGAAATCTGTACTAGAAATTGGTCTTTTCCATTTCCATCAAGAATTTAAATCTTCTACAAATCAAAACACTATTTTTAATTAAAATATAGATACTTAGTTAAGGTCTATTTTGCCATATTTCAGTCCAAATGAATTAATTTTTCTCTAAGAAATACAGAGTTCTATAATAGTATTTAGAAAAAAAATAAACTTTATTAGAGACAAGTAAATGCAGTGTTACACTAGTCAAAATTTAGATATCCCCTTGTTCATCGAAAGGGATGAAGTGGAGGAAGGGAAAAATGTGAAGTTCTACGAGTAGGGACAGAAACAACTGTAGGAATTCGCAGACCAAGAAATGAATAGTTAAACAGCAGCTCTACAGGAAAAGATATGGGGGTTTTGGCGGACCAGAAACAGAACAGGGTTTAATAAGGCCATGCTGTTATGAAAAGGCAATCCTACTGGGAGGTATAAAAGAGGAAAACCATCTCTAAGAGCAGTGAAATCCTTTTGCTCAGTATCAGAAAGGCTTGTAGCTAGAGTAACTGAGTCCAGTTTTGGACACTATGCTTCAAATTCACTAACTAAACTAAACTAACTAGAAAGAGACCAAAGGATGGCAATGAGAATAATCCTAGGTCTAAAAGCACAATTTACAGACTAAGACTGATGGAATATTTAGTCTAAGGGAAATAAAAATATCAGAAGGAAGATATAACAAAGATGAGAAAAGAAACACAACTATTATATATGTATTTCAAGTGTGGAGAGGACAAAAAGTAACATAAACTAACACTTTTTATTCATTTGCAGTTGGTAATGGAAACAAGTGAAATTTATGTCAGTCTTTAAATCATCTTAACTGCAAGGGTTCAAATATCATAATTTCCCAAGATCCTGGGCATAAACACATGTTATTACTGTGCAGCAGCAGCCTTGTTCTTGCTCAGTACATCCAGTATTTTGGGTACATGCTGGACTTAGCACTCCTGCAATACTTATATAACACTTACTGTACACAAAAAGTAGATCTGATACCTTGAGGTGTCATGTACACCACATATATGCAGATTCATACATCCATCTGTTCTCTCCTGGCATATTTCATCCATAATATGGTGCATAATGCTGTGTCAGGCATACAAAGCTGGACCAACATTTTCTGAAAGCATCAGACTCGCTGCAACTACAGTATATCACACAGTGCCTATATGTGCTATGGATATGCCCAGGGTTTTCAGTTCTCATCTAAAAGTGGCTCAGGTCTCCTCAGATAGTTTTCCAGATAGTATATTTGGATGGAAAAACAAGCAAACAAAAAAGAGGTCTTCAGACATGTGATAGCTGAAAATAAAGAGTTTTTCTTCTACACGGATTTTGAATTTTTCTTGACTCGGGGTAGTCTGTCTGGGGATAGCACAGAACTGCACAAACTATTTCAAGTCTGGTCAGGCTCTTCATTTTAGACACAGTCCTGCATGAAGATACTGCTTCTATCACCATTTTACCTTATCTACTTCCGCATAATAGGGAACTGCACTTGAGTATTTAAATATAAAACGTGGATTTAAATATAAAATGTGAATTCAGGGAATATTATTAATATAAAGAATGAAAATAAGCTTAACTTCCTAAAGAATAGAACACTATAAAATCCTGCTTCATGGAAAGAATGTGATAGAGCAGGTGTGCCAAATGCACAAATCAGCCCTCAGGGGAGATAGAGAGGCTGCTCTCAGAGAATAGTTTAAAAGTGGGCAGACATGACAGACTACCTATATGATCAGAACAGTAGTAGGTACAAAGGGCTCAGATTCTGTTACATATTTTTACATATAGATTCTGATATAAAGCTTATGATTTCCTATCCCACATTCAAAGCATGTAGCTCATCTCAGTATTCATCACACTATATTGTTCTAGAGGGAAACTGAATATTTTGAAGGAAAACATAATTTGCAGTATAAACTCAAGGTGTGTTTTTGGTATATTGATACTGTAAGTTAAAAAAAAACAGACATTCTGAGAAAGGTTTTCCTAGTTATATGACAAGAATTATGCAAAAATATTTGCTTCTCAAAGGCTTCTAAGCATTAATCCTAAGGTGAAAAGCCACAGGATATATGCAGTAAGTGAAACAATAATGTATGGTAATTATGTAATCAAATATAATTTCAACAGTAGTAAAAGTGACTTATTGCCAATTTTTTGTACAAAGCCAAAATAATGTCTATACTTTTCAAATCTATATACCTGAAACAAAGCAATGGAATACATACTTGGAATACATACTAAGTTACCCACTCACATATTTAAAGGAAATCCAAAAAAATACTTTGACTATTAGCTAAAACTACTGTTTTAGGACTCAGATTTGGCTTGGAACCCAGAATGCCAATGGTCTTGTTGGTGACCTTGCACAAACTACCCTTTTTCTCTCCATCATTTTCCATTGACAGCATGAAAATACAATATTAATTACCTTGAAAAGAAAGGTACTATGTATGATGTACAATTACTACTGTGTGCCCTAAGCACTCTATGATATGTCAGCAAATTAACTTTCAGGGCACTACTGAAACTGCTATTAAACACCATGCTTACATCTCTTTCCAGTCTCATTAAAAGAAAAAATCCTATGGAAAGCAATGGAGGACAAAAATTTAGTTAAGGAGGTGCCACCAATTATTTTTACTAGGATTATGTTCAAGAATATATGCTATGCTATACTTGCCAGGTGATGTAACAACACTTTGCTGATATTTCCTAGTAGTGACCTGTCCTTCAGGTTGCCAGCTCATCATTACCTGTTTACAAAGCAGACTCCACTCTGGCCCCAAAAGATCTATGCCACATAGTTCTGCAAACCTGGACAGAAGGTGCACTCTTTATTTGAGCAACATTCACAACATGACAACATGACACAGCTGGGATGAAAAAGAAGACACATCTCAGTAGAGAGAAAATGAAGTATAAGATAAGTAGCTTCAACAGAACTTTGAGCTACATGGCAGAAATGCTGAGTTTTCTGACACCGTGGAAAAATGACAAATTACCTGGCTTTGGAATCACTGAGGCCGTGACTAAGATGAATGAGGTTGTCCACACCTCATAGAGTTTTCATTTCAAGAACAGCTGCTTGAAATTCTTAATATTTGTAGTCAGTATAATGGGGGGGGGAGTTTCTTCCAAAGTTAAAACTTTTCAGGAGTAGTTGGTCTTTTTATTAGAAAACCTTCAACTTCATAAATCTTTCCTGCAATGCTAAGAAAGAGACCTTTGATTTGTAAGCTCCTCCTATTTGTAAATCCTGCAGTACTCTCTTGAAAACTGGGAAATCCTAACCTGATTTCTTATTTATCAGATTTATAGCAAGAACACGCAACCAGGTCTCTCAATTCTCCACACAGAGTCATATTCCTTCAACTTCAGTTGATCCAGTATCCTGGATCTTTCTCAGACCTTCCTTTCGAACCTGTTTCATTCTATATACACAATAAAATGTCTGTTGGAGTTGATCCAGAATTACAGTATTTCTTCCTTCAGAAGATTAGCCATCATTCCATAAACTACAGAGGTGTTTTCCTTCTCTTTGCAAAGACTAGTGTATGTTTTAAGTCTAAAACAGAAGTGCTCTAACTTCAAGGTACAACTAATGTATCATAATAAAGGTTATATAAAGGTTTACAAGGATTTGGATAAGGCACTCTTTTCTTGAAGAATAACCACACTGAAATACTAAATCAAGCAGAGCAGCAAAATAAACAGTTCAGTTTTGCGCAGTAGGTGTTTTTGCAAAATTGACCAGAGTTATGCATGAGAATGACTATATCAAGATATGAAAAATATTATACAATCAGCTTTCAAGTGTAGGATAAGAAAACTCTAAATACATGTAAAATGACTTTTGATACTTGTTTATTTAAGCCATAATCCTATCCTAATACCTTACCTCCATTTCAGTACCCCTCATATTTCAAATCACAGTTATTTACTGATTTTTGGGGGAAGCTTTTGACATCCTTTTTATGAAAAACAGAACAGCATGAAACAGTAATATGTCATCACTGAAAACTGATAATTTTTTTTGGACTCCTAGTTTGAAATCCTAAGAAGAAAAGTGATTAATTTCTATACGCCTTAGAGAAGGCATGTGAAGACAAATAACTATACTAAAAGACCATGCAAGTTTGGTTTTTTTTTTTTTTTATTTCTATGGTGTCATAAAAAGAATGACAATCTTTTTCTTACAGGCTGGTGCCTTTCAGGAAGGTGCCTTTCTTAGAGATATTTTCTCAGAGACAATATAGAAGTTTGCTTTATTATGTAAAATACTGATGTCCTTCATGAAGAATGTTTGACAGCCTCACAGCCTGAAGCAATAGAAAACATTGTAGTATTTCTGCAGGATGGTATCAGACAGTAAGAAAGCCTTAGCAAATACATTATCAGCATCACTGCTTTTTATATACTAACCTGTAATTAAAAGTTATATTTGTGTTGGTTCCATTTTCTCAGTGCCACTCTTGGTGAATCATACACAAGATTATCCATTTGTTCCCCTCTAGCCAAGTTTACTTCTCCTATTCACTACCCCTTCACAAATGCACATTAATAATTAGATGTTATCAGAGGATATCAAAATTGCAAGCATCTCCACAATAATGTCATTTTCCAACATATGACGATACAAATTTTTAAGATAATTGTTATTTTTCCTGCATGAGTGTGTCTAAAGAGAATGAATGAATACCTAGTTAAAAATAAAGAGCCTGCATGAATTTGAAATTGTTCTAATTGTTCTTTTCATTTTGTTTTATTTTCTGCTTTGCTGAACTTTATGTTTCCAGATGTGACACATTGTGATAAGGAAAAAAAAAAAAAGAAAAGAAAAAAAGAGAAAAGAAGAAAAATACATTAACTTACTTGTGATAAGTGGGAAAGTTGATGGTGGTAAGTCATTACATTTGGATTAGCCTCCATGAAGTACCTCTGGGTGCGTATCCTCTCCCGATTTAGTTTCTTCTCCAGCATGAGATGGGAAGTAGATAAAATATCCAAATATTTCATCATCACCTCAGATATCAGTGAGCCAACCTCCACTATGTCTGGACGTGCTTCTGCATCAGGAGTTAAGCACCTAGGGAAAGAACCATTCTTGCATAAAATGTAAATACTTTTTTCTAGTACTTTTTTTTTTTTTTACTCTTTTACTACCATTTTATTGATTCAATGGCGTTGTCAAGCCATGTCAGTTAGCAGTTTATCAGGGCAATGATTTTAAGTTCTTACAATGACTGAAAATTTACAAATGGATATACTTTCAGGAATACACAAATACTTTCATGCAAAAAGGCAGATTGAGCAACATCCACTGGCTTTAAAAATGCTATTGCCAAAGTCTCCATAGTAAGAAATTTATCGAGCAGCCTTTTCCCATTCGAGATGACAGTGAACAGAGGGAGCTAAAGCAAACATTGCAGGTCTCACAGCAGATAGTGAAGCAGATACACAAAGGGGCCCAGAATCTTCTACTCACATCTGAGTGGGATTGCTCAGCACTGCATGTGTTGGTGCTGACCCACCACAGAGCACAGTGCCCAGCACCAATGTCCTGCCCCATCAGATGCATCAGCAGCTGCTGTGCAGGGCTAAGGCTGCAGTGTCAGACAGCGGCCTCGCCCGTGGCAGCTGAGCTCTTCTCTAGGCTCTGAGCAATTGCAAGGCAGCTGAATGCACTGTCAGAAAACATGTACAGGAGACTGACAGCAAAAAGACTTTGCAGCCTCAGGAGCCCAGGAGGACAATTTTCACTACCACAGGACCCTCTTTGAGGGACCTAGACTACCAATCAGGGACAGGGTCTATCTGATGAAACAGGGAAAAAAAACCTTTGTCAAGAGACTTACTAATTTTGTGAGGAAGACCTTAAGCTATATATACCAAGGGAAGGTTAGCAAAATACAAAGAGAAGTGGAAGTAAATGGAGTGGTAAGGTGTTGTTTAGGACTCTGTATGACGGGCTCTAGTGAAAGCGAAACAGAGTACAGCTTGGTTTCCATTTCAAGGGCTTGTGTATAAATGCACACAGCATGAAAAACAGTAAAGGGAATTAGAAGTCCATGCACAGTTGCAGAGCTGGAATGTCAGACATAGTGGGACTTCAGTGCTGTGACAGACGGATACAGTGGTAAGGCAATAGGCAATAGACACATGCTGGAACATGGCAAGTCCAAGCAGATGTAAGGGTTATTATTTTATCTAGTTTTCTCACCTATTTTACCTAGTTGTTGACAGCCAGCTGAACATGAGTCAGTACTGTGCCCAGGTAGCCATGAAGGCCATGGACACCCTGGCTTGTGTCAGGAACAGTGTAGCCACGAGGAGCAGGGAGGGGATCGTCCCCCTGAACTGGGCGCTGGTGACGCGGCACCTCAAACACTGTGCTCGGTTTTGGGCCCCTCACTACAAGGAGGACCTGGACGGGCTGGACCGTGTCCAGAGAAGGGCATCAAAGTTGGTGCAGGGGCTGGAGCACAGACCTGATAAGGAGTGGCTGAGGGAGCTGGGGTTATTTAGCCTGGAGAAGAGCAGACTCAGGGGAGACCTTATTACAACTACGTGAAAGAAGGTTGTCTCTTCTCCAAAATAGGACAAGAGGAAATGGCCTCAAGTTGCACCAAGGGAGGTTCAGGTTAGACATTAGGAAGAATTTTGACATGGAAAGAGTGGTGAAGCCTTGGAACAGACTGCCCTAGGAAGTCACCATCTCTGTCAGCATTCAAGAAATGTGCAGATAAGGCACTTAGAGACATGGTTTAAAAGGGATGGTGTTAAAGGGTTTATGGTTGGACTCCATGATCTTAAAGGTCTTTTCCAACCATAAGGATTGTATTATTCAGAAGTGGTCAAGTATTTGAAGAGGACCCAGAGACACTGTGGACTTCTCCATCTGTGGATATATTCAGAACTCAACTAGACAAGGTATATTCAGAACTCAACTAGACAAGGCCCAGAGAAGTCTGGCTTAATTGGATCTGCTTTGAGAAAGGTCTGGACTAGGATCACCTATCGTACTGTCTATCGTAACACTTGACCCAACATCCTTTTTCAAAGGAGGTGGCACAGAATAAGTTTATTATTTCTAAAATAGTACTTTTTAAATAAACATTACCTCCATGTAAAGCAGCAGTTCTGAAAATTCATTTTACAGCATTATAACTTCTGGATTTTAATATCTTTCTACAGGCAATTGGTCAAATCCATTACGATTAATCTCATTATCATAATTGTGTTAATCTGTTTTAATTAAGATTTCATATTTCCTTTAAAAAGATGGTATTTTTTTGCTCCAAGAAATGCTCCACTTATTTCTCTTTTTAATTCTTGACTTTAATCCACTGAAATTAGTTAATTTTTTTAAGAATCATGTGAACTGTAAAAGATTGTTGATAGATCCTTAATCCATTTCCCAAGTCTAAAAATAAATTATTTGTGACTCATCACTGAACAGACTGATTTTGAATGACTTTTGCTGATTATTATTTCAAAACCTTCTTTAGTAGCTTAATCCACTGAAACTAATCTAATATACTGAATGCAAATTTCCAGTTGCAACACGAAGCTTTTTCTGTTTTTCCTAATCTTTACTAACAAGAGAAAATAGATTTTTTTTTTCTATTTATGGCATTCATCTCTGAATAGGTATTGTGCTTCAATCTTTATTCAGAAATGAACTTCTTCGCTTCTTTCCTTTGATGTTCTTAATTTTGTCTAAATGTCTCTTGAAGCATGAGCCAAAAAAAAAATCAATTAATATTTCAGATTAACCAACAAGCACCATATTATTTTATGTTTCCCGCTGCAACTAGACAGGGTAAAGCTTATGTGATTGAGAATTTTAAGTTTTCATGCAAATATCTACTTAATCTGCTATTTAAACCATGCTGACTGTCAGTAAAAGGATGACAATAAAATGGCAGCCAGTTTGATAATGATAGAGGGGCTTTTGGTGAAACTATTTAATACAGTAATAATACCTGTAATTTTAATACAGCAATAATATCTGTAATTATAATGGATAATCAATAGCTGGCCTTCTACCAATCAAATACTTTATTTTATGGAGTTTGTCATCACTATCAAGAATGAAAAGACGGATGAGGAAGAGAAAGGCCAGAACATCTGGATGAGTTTATCCAACTTTCCCGATAAACATCAATTTCAAAATTTGTTAAGATAATGCAAGATAATACCATGTCTGATATGACATGGTACAAAGATATTTTCTGGATAGGTTTGGGATGACTATATTAGTCTTAAATGGGTAGCAGCAGAGCAATGAATGACTAAAACCTGCTATTCTGCCAGTGAAAGAAAAAGTATCATGTCTGTTATCACAATGCTATTTTGAAAATACTGTTTGTACTGTTTTCAGTCACTTTTTATAAATAGAATCACACCTAGGCAGTTATTAGGCAGCTAATGCTACAAATACCAGAATCATAGAATCATAGAATCATAGAGGCTTAAGGTTGGAAGGGACCTCAGAGGTCATCTAGTCCAACCTCCCTGCACAT
>JAUBOD010000635.1:1264486-1287367 GCA_032353885.1 Nothura maculosa | reverse complement strand
GGAGTGCCCACTCCGGGGAGTGCCCACTCGGGGGAGTGCCCACTCCGGGGAGTGCCCACTCCGGGGAGTGCCCACTCCGGGGAGTGCCCACTCGGGGGAGTGCCCACTCGGGGGAGTGCCCACTCCGGGGGAGTGCCCACTCGGGGGAGTGCCCACTCGGGGGAGTGCTCACCCCAGGGAGTGCCCACCCCAGGGAGTGCACACTCGGGGGAGTGCACACTCCAGGGAGTGCCCACCCCAGGAAGTGCACACTTGGGGGAGTGCACACTCAGAAGCAACTACAAATACCTGTAAATATTTTAAATGACTCAATTATAGATCTTTGAAACAAACATTTATTCTGTTTGTTTCTATGCTCTCTAGAGACTTTTTTTCAGTTTCAAGGTCTTTGGATAACAGAACCTTTTCATATTGTAAGAGATACAGAAATTTTATAGTCTTTGCATGGGAAAGTGTTTTTTTTTTAAGAGATGGAATTCCACATTTGAGTGAGAAAGGGAAAAGCTTTTTCTTCTAAGTTGAGTCTCTCTAAAATGGACAAGCTAAGCTGTTATAGAAGTGCACCAACTCGCATTCTATAATTTGCCTTATATATGCTACATTTTCAGTGGGAAGAAATCTGTAATTATAGCAGAGAGAAAATATGATGATATAATGACAGAGCAGAAAAAATACAGACTCATCTTTTTCCTTGTCATTGTGTTATCTCTGCTTTGTTAGCATGTTTAGTAGTGAGAAATGTATTTCTAACAAATAAAAGCACAAAACAATGAATATGATCATACAGTGATCTATAGACAACACACTGCAACAGTTGACCACAACCTGCACTCGAAAAACTCTCAAAATGCTGTAATTTAATGAGAAAAAGTAGTTTTATGTGTAGTGGATTAACTATATCAGTAGTAGTGCCAAACACCTTAGAAGTCTGTATAAATCCATACCTGTTGCCTAAACATACTGACTCTAGTGGCACGTAACTGTTAGTGTTGTCTGTACTAACTGCATGTTATCAGCAGGGCGAGCAGACAGTACTATTTTCCACTAAATTAGGAGACATTGCATATTCAGAGATAAATACCGATGGTTGCTAAAGTCAATATATTGTCACGTCATTACTAGCAAAAAACAAAGCACTTTTTTTGCAACGTATTGAAATAAGACAAAATGAGTAATTACCTTTTAATAGTAACTGATACTTTTTCAGAGTACACTCCTTCTGGCACAGGTTCATACACAGCCCCTACTATCTGCAGAATCAATAATCTACAGTTAATCAAAGAAAATACATTCCATATGAATTTTCAAGTACCACATGGCAACTTTTTTCTTGGAATAACCTGAAAGGCATTAAGTTATCAGCTTTATCTTGCAAGGCAATGTCTCTTCTTATTGGGTAGTATTTGAACACTGTAGAGGAAGGGCATTCAACAGCTAAACAAGAGAAATATTCACTAGCAGAAATGATATTTTCATTGGTGATCATCTTCTAAGATGGGTGCAATAAACAACCCTTTAGCAAATTCAATATTATAGAATGTCAACAACTTTCTTATATCTAAAATTCCCATCTCCAAATGCATACAAATGTGATGAAAATATGCTAGTATTGAAAGTAATCATATATTATTATCAGCAAGCCATTTTTGTGATTATAATGACAACAGTTCATACAGTGATAAATATTTCTGCTCATTTGTGTATCTGAAGCACCGAGCAGTTTGTGCTTCTATAATATTACATATAAATTCTTGTGGATTCAGTGAACAATGTAGAAATAACTGAGTATGTTGATCTAGCAAATCCAAATACCTTAGTTGCCAAGGAGAGCATATTGGTGCTGTAGAATGGCGGGTTCAGGGTTGCCATCTGATAAAGGATGCATCCTGCAGCCCAGACATCAGCCTTCTCTCCATACGGCTCGCTCTTTACAACTTCAGGGCTAAAAAAAATCAAGGGAATCCATAAGTGTTTAATTAATGTTTTTCACCTGGATGTAGGCTGAATCAAAAACAAAAAACTCCAGTTAGTGTCTAACTACAGCAAAAGTTCTGGGCATATGCAACTGCTTTCAAAGCTATACCTTATTTCCGTTCTCTGCTAAATTCTAAAAGTGAATTCTTGAGAGTTATTGGCTCCAAATGAGCTAGCACATTCTCAATTTGCTTATGAAAATGCATTTCAATAAAATGGACTAAAGAATGGTCAAATATATCACACCCTCTTGTAATTCAAATATCAAAATGGTTTGAATTACATTCCTATATTTAGAACACTAAAGATGAGGCCTTGCTGCTAATGTGAAAAAAATGCTCTCAATATCACTTTATGCTGTGAAAACTGCTGCCATCCACTGCCTATGCTGACATCCGTGATGATACTGCATAGACACTCATAGCCTAATGACAATTAAAAACATATATTACAAAGTTCCATTTAAAGCAAATGAAAGAAGGGAGTAATTTCAGTTGTGTCTCAACATGAAGCAGACTTCATTTCCTTATTTTTCTCAGCATTCATCATAAACTTTGATGGCAATTTATATTAAGAGGGACAGCCTGATGCTGGACTTCAAATCCTAGCAGATTTAAAACAAAGGCCATTTACTTGGAGATTTAGTTCATTTAAATAATAATAATAAAAAGAGAACACTTCACTCCTTTCATCTGTAAAATCAACTTGAAGTCATTTTTATTTTCCTTTTACTCTCAGCTCAGAAATTGGAAACACAGAATCAACTTTCAACATTGTCATCTTTGGTAAAATATTCTATTTTGGAGTATTGACGCTGTATAAATTCAATTACTGGTGTGTGCTAAACCAAGTATTTTGCCAGAAAGTATACTGGTATGTACAAAATAAATACAGAAATTTAAAGTAAATGGGATGAGGTCCCTTAGATAAACTATTTTGCTGAGATGATATTTAAATGAACAGATTAGAAAATTATACCTGAAATCACAGCGTGGGGAAATGAGAGAGATTGACAAGGGCAGACCTATCTGATAAAATTCATCAAGCAAGACAGAGATTTCTGGGTGAAGTCTATTTAGCAATTTCCTTTGAATTTCTTGCTGCTGTTACCATCCAGTATGGGGAACATGATGCTAAAACAGAATACCATTTCTGTAATTGGACTGTCATTATTCCTCTCTGAGACACCAGGGACTTTGTCAAAAATTCCTTTGCATTTATTAAATGCAGCTATTAGTATGGCACTTAATGTATAGATGGTAAGCTCAATAAGGCACAAGTTTCTATCTTAGTTTCTATCTTAGTAAAGTTCAGACTATACTGATACTCCATAAAAAACAGTCTATGACTCAGGCTTTACCTTTCCAGTGACCATTTCCATGGACAAAGACCTATAAAGTTACAAATTACTATTTTCAGAGGAGTAAAAAAATTGGATAATAAACTGAGATTTGTCATGCCAAATGGATGCAACTCTGCAAAAAGTGCAAAGCTGTGCAAGAGTCACTGAAAGAATAAGTAAAAGAAAACAGGACTTTTAAAGCACACAGAATTTCATACATACACTTAATAGCTTAAAGTTAATGACGTAATTTGGTCTACTGGTTCATAGTGAAAGAATTCTTATTCCAAATAGAAACTTAATCCATTTTCTTTTTCAAAAGGAAGACCTGCAGCAGAGTACTATCTGAACCAGAATAAGTGTCCTTACTCAGAAGTCATTTTCTGATATTTTGAGCATTAGGATGAGTCCTGCCTCACACTGAAATACTGTATATTAATAAAGTAATATTTATCTTGGGTAATTGTTTTATAGAGAATTGACATTGTTTCATAGAGAATCTGTATTATCCTTATAGGATAATATATGCTTTCAGGAGAAAGAAAAAAATGTGTAGTTTACATTTTTAAATAGAATTTCTGAGTATTATTTATTATTCTAAAAAAGCCAAGCAGTGAAATCCCTCATCTTGCTCTGCAGGCATTCCTAGCCATCTGCTAGTTAGAAAGGTGGGTGGGATAGAGTGCTTGTCGACTAGCAAAAAGCATTTTGCAGTTGAGTTGCATCTTTGGGCTCCACGCTGTTGAGGGAGGCCAACAGAGATAGGGCCCCGCTTGGTTCCGTCCCCTGCTGCCCACAGAACAGCAGGGCCGTGGGAGGACGTGCAGCCTGTGCAACTCGCTTGACAACAGAGCATAAATTGTCACTGTCTGGTTAAGGCCAGGAGGAATGAGTAAAACCAAACCTTGAATTTTGTTCCATACAAATCCTACAAAATCAGTCTTAGCAACACATAAAGGAAAGTAACTTAAGGGGATAGTGTCAGTATGACTGCTGTTCGGTTTTCCTGTAAAAACTTCTTCCTTTAGTTCTTATTTGAGGGGAAAAAAGAGCAGTAGCACTAATAAGATTTCTAGCAAACAAACATCCATATCACAAAAAGCTTCAAGTGTAAAAGTCAAAGATGTAAAAGAAGAAATTCTAAGAGCTGATAGTTCCATTTCCATTGCTCCCAGGCAGGGTTGATCAAATTGCTGAGAAGCAGCAATGCAGATGTTATATTTTATGATATTCACAGTCTTGGATAGTGAAGCTATCCAAGGGGGATAGGGGAAATGTTTTGTTTTGTAAATAATCATTTGGTTCTCACAGTTAATATATTCAGGATTATCACTGCAGTTTTCTCCTAGGTTTACAAATCACTGCTCATTTCCAAATTACAAATTCAGCTGAAAAAACTTATGGCAGCAGCATTATGTTAGCTATAGGAAGCTCCTTCACTGAACAAATGTCTATAGCAAAAGCAAAGCTAAATTCTTCCAAGAAAAGGACATGGAAATAAATCCCCAGCACTATTCACTGTAGCTTTTGTTGAAGCTTCAATTGTGGCTTGACTGAGCATACACGCAAGAGATCTCAGCATAACTAGGGTTGCTTTGTCTTACCAGTACCTCAAAAATCTGTCCAGAAGGTGGGATCTACTTACATTTTCCATGTTCCCAAAGCACGCTTGACATTCACATAAACAGCAGAGAGACAGTTCACTGTTTTCTCTCTTCTATTATAAAATCATACAGCAATACAGGCTGGAGGTGTGTAGTTCAACCTTTGCTTCAAAATTAGGTCAACTATGAGATTGCATCAATTACCATTGATTTATCTAGTCAAGTCTTGCAAAGTTGCAGAGATTGTACAAGCTCCTCAACAGCCCATTTCTATATTTGACTGTCCTAATGGAGATTTTTTTTTTAATATCAAGTCAGAAGCTCCCTTGTTTTAATGAATGTCCCTCTCTTATTTAGAACCACGTCTAGACCATGAAATTTAGACCAAAGACTGAGAAGGATCAAGGGGAGGCTTGAATATGAGCAGCTTTATTAAAGTTTAAATGAACCAAATGCCCCATTCGCACTCACATGATAGACCCTGCACTTTATTTAATTTCAGTAGGGTATGATGATTGGACAGCATTATTTAAAAGAAAACAAAATAAAACCGTACTCTATAATCAGTTCTCTGTTTGAATGGCAGAATGAAAATGTATTTGAAAATCAGTAATAAAAATCTCACCATTAGCATCACCCCAAGGCAAAAAAAAATACAAAATACAGAAAATAGTTGTCACATTTCATTTCTTCTGGATAGCTTGTGGTGAGCTACTAATACTCATTTGGTATTACAGCATTATAATTACTATGAAAAGCAATGAAAAAGGAGTAACAGGAGACACAAAACAGCTTGAATGAAGGGTTTCTGTGAAGATTACTAAAAGCTCTTTGCATTTCTCACCTACAAAAAGAATTCACCACAAACCTTTTGGGGATATTCTGTCTATCCCTTGACTGATGAAGCTGGAAAAGGATTTTCCATGACTAGTTAGATACCTAGCCTTCTATTTTAGCCTAGTTTTCTAGTTTGATCTGTATTGTGAAGATCTTTATAATGTAATTTGTTAGTCTACTAACTTGCATCTACCTTTCTCATTAGAAATTGTTAAATATTTCTTTTTATCTGTATATCATATAAGACATGATATACAGATTTTCTTCTTATCAAAAGAAATCCTTTCAAACACCCTCTGCAGCCTATCAGAAAAAAAATATTAATTCCCATTCATTTTTAAAATGCATGGGGGCAGGGAGTTTATTACTTTTAGTAATAAATCCTCATGCCATGAGGTAGGGAATGTAATTTTATAATGACTGAAGTCAGCTGGGAGAGATAACTTTCTCATACATAATAACTCATACATAATTCCCAACAGGGTAATCTCCTGCACAGAAATTTCCTCTCTCTTCATTTAATTTAGTCTATGAAAAGCCAAACATAAATAAATAAATAAAAATAAAAATCATCTGAGGTCAATAAGCAACAATCCACTAATGACTGTAGGATATATACAGATCATATGACAATACATCTCTTAATTTTTATTGAACTTTTTCTTCCAAAAATACCTGTTCTGATATGGAAGGGAACTTAACACCAAAAATGGTAATAAACTTCTGCACAGTCTGTTGCAAACTCAAATGTTAATGAGCACTGAAAAAACTGTATCAAACAAGAATCTATAATCAGTAATAAATGATTAATAATCCACATCACTGATATTTCCTCACATCTGCACTGTCATTGATCAAAAATCTACAGAATCACAAACCTAATGGATTTTTTTTCAGCACAGTTTCTGCCTATTAGAAAGAGTTGCACATGTTTTGCACTCTAGCTTTTGTTTTTGATTTTGCAATTTTGGAAATAAAGGTAGAGACATTGAGTTAACATTCAACTAGTAATTTGCATTTCCTTGAATTTACAGAACATTAAGCTAATATTATACTTAATTGCTTGCAGATGCCAAATACATCAACTGGAAAATAATTTATAGGCTTTAACACTGTAGTTAGACAGTGTTCTAGAATATATGAAGAATGACTGCAATTCACTTCTGATAAATACACCCATGTCACATTCTAGTACTAATCAGGTGACATTAAAAAAAAAGTTTTTTCTATTATTCTTGATCTTTTTTAATTAAAAAAGACATCCTCACACCTGAATTACTGCATGCCCATGCATTGCATAAGCATGTTCCATATGCAAGATATATATTTTTTAATCCATAAGTACAAGAAGTCATCCCTACAGAGATGGTTTCCCCAGCAGAATGCAGAGCACATAACAGGCTAAAGAGCCTCAGATGTATTAAATTGTTGAGACTGTAATTTAAAAATATTGTACAGCCCAACAAGAAGTAGTTCTGCTTTTCTGCTGTTCCAAATCACTTTTCTCCACTCCTGCCTACCAGAGCAGCACAAGTATTTCTACAGCTGAATTATAAGTCAGATGATTCACCTGAAAAAAAAAGTCCAGATTATTTCTCAGCTGGAGCATTTCTCTGATCTAGTTCATCACTATGTGCTTGTAAAATTCTTGCGTTGGCCCAAGAGTGGCATGGTTGGTTCTTCTCCTCCTCAAGCTATTTTTCCACTTTGATCATTTCAATTACACATTTGATATCATGGTGTTAAAAACAAGTGGTACTGGCACGAAGTGAAGATGTTTCTTTAGGGGGCTGAGATACTAAGTAACTGCCAAAAGACTGGCCTTTTAGCCATAAAAACAGCCTCCACTGAAATACAATAGTTCACAATGCTCAATTGAGTTTTTTCCTTTAATGTTTTGCTAGGTAAGTAAGAACCATTTGTTCAATCAAAATATAACTAAACTAGGGAAATAAAAGCTTCAGAATATCTCTTCTCAGCCTTTCTTTATTTCCTTGAATAGAAAATCTATATAAAAAGTTGCTGAAAAGACTGCCAAAGTTTTATTGAGAGCATATATGTGCTCAGAAGATTATGAAGTATATTCAGCTACCTTGTGTCCTCCCATCTGTATTGAAGAACTTTGTACTTCTACTTCAAGTGTGCACATCTTTTGAAGTTAGAAGAGATTCATGTATTTACCCCTCTGGCAGACATTTCTCCTTTGTGGCATTTTTAACACAGTGCTGGTGAAAACAAGTTCTTTCTGATTCTCATAGAGCATTATAAAGTAAATACCTAACTGCATAAGTACCTTTTCAAAAAAATAAACTTTAAAACTTACAAGTAAACTCCATTGATGCTATCCTAGATGCATCAATAGCTGAATGATCTCATGCTTCAATACATGGAACACACGGAACATATGACATGGAATACTCGAACATACGGAACACATGATAGTGACAACCTTGCTTAAATAGTTATGCCAGAAACAGACTCGCAAGCTGGATTAACGAAACTATGCTTAATTTGGCAATGTAGAATTCCAAAATAAATTGAGTGAATAGGAACCCAACTGCCTCATGCTATCTCAGCTGAACTCATTTCTCCACAAACATTCTGACTGCTTTAAATATATGTAAATATATGCATGTGTAAATATGTGCAAATATATGCACATATATAGATAGATATGCATAAGCATACATGGTCCTACTGACAGACAGACTGGGCCTCCAAAGCAGTGCATAAAACTACTTCACATTTCCAGGATGTTTCTTTTTAAAACACTTGTGTCAAGAGCAGCTTAATGAGCCTTGCAGATTCTGTCAGGGAAGGTGATGCTGATAGTCAGATCTTTTCTCATTTTCAATATCTCACTGTTACTGAAGAATGCCATCAAGTATCACATTTCACATTGTAAGAAAAATGCAATGATTGTCTAATTAAACTAAAAATCTAATGTGCATAGTAATTTCTACTGGTTTTATTCCTCTGAATTCAATATCATCATATTTACCTTTGAGCAGGACATATTAAGGACATATTAAAGTATCATCACAACCTAGTTTTGAGGTCCAGTATTACATACAAAGCCTGGGAAGCAGGCTCTGTACATATTCAAGTTTTCAGTTACAGCTGTTTTTCCTTCAGACACATCATAGAAGGAAGCTTAAAATGAGACTGTAAAAGATAGACATCAAAACTTTAGAAAAGAAACCTTCCCTTCAGTGGGAAGGAAGAGAAAGAAGAAACCTTCCCTTCCCCTATTGCATGGTCCACACATCTTATTCTTACATCTTAGTATTCTTACACCAAAAAGCTCCCTGCCAAGTTGTCAATTTTTAAAGAAATACTGTAGATAAATAATATCCCTTAAGCTGTGAGAAGACACTATCCTTGTACATAAAAAATGATGCATTCATATTTTTAAAGGTATTCCTAATATGCATCTAATAGGCATTTTTCAGAATTGATTCCTTTTAACCAGTGAATTACAATTGCAATTTTCTATAAAATGTTTGGAGGATTTGCCTTAAATCTGCAACTGTAAAAACAGCTCAAAAAGGAAAAAAAAAAAAAAACAGCAAAAAAAATTTACAACTGTAATTTATGGAGCAGAAATCTGCATACTTAAAAAAGCCCTGAACTCTTAGAAAAAAATGAACACTTAAAAAATAAATAAAAGATTTTGCTTACAGGGTTTTATGTCCTTCAAAACAAACTTAGCGCCTTTGTGCACACAGTCAAGCTCCTCAATAACGTGAATATTTAAAATTGACAGGGAGATGCTGAAAAAGAATTTTCTGCAAAAAGATGACCACAAGTAAATCCAGTTCTTTAGTAATCCTAAATAATCTTAAATCTCAAATAAGCAAGTTCATAAAAATTGTTAATGTCACCCAACTTTAAATTTCCATAAATTAGACCTAAACTGAGTTAGTGCTCTAGCTCCCTCTACAGCAAATAGAGATGCACATCAAGGAGGTGATTCACCTCATCTTGGAACAGCTGTTTAGGATAGATGGGATGGAATTCCAACCCAAGTACTATTTTTTTCTGTGACACACTGTAGACATTCAGCTGCTTTTCCAGAGTAAGATGCCTAGTTTTTGAACAGTTGCATTTAGGTAAAATGAATCCCAGCCACACACAAGACGTCTTCATGACTAGATTAGATGATTTTTCAAGAATTTGGATTTCCTGGAAGCTAATAAACTAGGTTTAGCAATCTTATATATAGCAGCTTATATTAAAAATAAACGAGGGAGAAAGCAGTTAGATGAAGACTTTATCTCAATATAATGGTAGTTTTTTGGTTTTTTTTTTTTTACACAGAACTTGTGTAATTCACAAATCTAAATAAAGTCTATTGATTCAGATACCTGCAAAGACCCTCATGAAGGCGAGTGAACTAAATATAAGCACAGAATCATAACATAAATATGACTTACAATGTTATCTTTAAAACATAGACATATATTTGCTAGATATTTTAACAATAAACAAGTGATTAATTGCTTGATGGCTCAATTGCAAAATTCAGCAGAAAAGGTAAGTCTGCATGGGAAATTTGACAAAGACTAAGGAGGAGGAGATTTGAGACATATTGTTCTTTTCAATTTGCTCTCTGAATGTGGTAATTGGCACCCTCAAGATTAAAAAATATTAAGTATCTTAATAGTTTTCTTCTTTTTCCAGGAATAAACTTGAGGTCTTCAGACAAAACACTGCCAATTAAAACCAACTAATCAACTAAACCAACTAAAGTCTACTGGCTGCTCTGCTTTTCAGATGACTCAAACAGAATTCAATACTCAGCATTGATTGAAATAAACACTATAATTTCTGCAGGACATCTTTTCCTATTTGTCCTTCCCGGTACAGCCTGTCCAGGCAGTTCCCATTCTCTCTCCCACACTACCCCAGAACCATACCAGGTGCAGAGAATACAAATAGATAGAAATAATACCTGTGGGGAAGAACGAGATTTCCCACGGACCCTACCAGGAAACACTTGTTCTTTAGCAGGTATCAGTGCCCCTTCCAGCAATGCCAACCCAGATGTCTATTCTAGTTATCATTCTATTTATTTTTCTCTATTTTAATATTCCTTTTATCCTAGAAGAATACTGCAATCATTCAGTTTCCCACTATTCACTCTTCTTGCTTGGCCTTTCCTTTAGTCAGATACTTGGCATACCTCATGCTGACTCCAGTAATAATTCCAATGCTACATCTAACAACTTCAAGTAGAGAGCAAAAGAGAAAGAAAGGAATTTCAGCAAAAAATTACCACCAACATCGGACTAAAAGACATTTACTTTGGTTAAATGACCAATTTGATTCCAATACAAAATGCTCAATCATTACATTTCTGATTCCAAACGGATTAAAAATTAGAAGTCTTAAGTCATTTAAACAATGGATTCTGCCACTCCTGAAATAACTGTTAGTCAAGTTCTAGAGAAAGAATTATTTCTGAGAAGTGCATTGTTGATTTGATCTGTTGTCTTCATAGATTAGTACACTTTCTTTCAGATAGATTAAATTCATCATAGACTAAAAATTCTTACATGGTACACCCTTATTTTAATGTATTTTTTCAAGTATTAAAGTAAATCTTTAGAAGGTGTATCAGCATGACTCACCTGCTGCAACATGCATAAAGACTATTTTGTATTTTCACCCTATCATCAAGAAAAACTCTTCTATGACTTTGTAAGATTATTTGTAAACTATTTTGAGTACACTTTCTATCAACAGGAGAGAAAGAGAAAAGAATAAACACCTGTATAAACTAGACCACATCACTTTCAATGTGGCTTTCTCACAGTCCAAAACTTCATGTATTCTGTCCTTTTTAGTATTAAGCAAGCCTTACAGTGTGGACTTTATAATTTCTATTGAAAAAATTCCTGAGATAAATAGAAATCTTTATGTTTTCTAACTTTTGTTTCACAATATCCAGTCTTGCTGCAACACACAAAGCTAAAAATATCAAATGCAGTGTTAAATAGGTAACAAATGTGTCTTCCTGTTTGAAATCCAGCCAACTTGTTATTTAGCCAAACTGCATAAAAGTTAAATCCCTTGGATGTTTTTTTAGGAGTCAGTATTCCCACTACTTTTAATGTTCTTCCTTGAAGTTCATCCAGTTTATCTTTTAGTAATGGTATGTCCATAGAGAAACATAACATGCAATGCAAAGCCACACTGCTGCATACAGAGAGAAACAGTATTATGCGCCTACCTGCAGCTAGATCGACTCTGAGGAGTTCACCTTAACATAAATTATATTTTTTGCTGACACATTTTATTATTATAAACCTTCGCTGCACTATCACAATTATGTTTCTTTGCTATGCTTCATTTTCAGAGCAGATACCTGAATTAATTGTCCTTTAGCAGATCCTATTATACAGACATTATACTAATACACTGAAAGGATTATCCAAATTCTGGTAATTTTCTAGGCAAGGCAGCAAATCCTCACACTGAATAGTACCATCAGATGACAGCATGCATTGTGGTTTATTTGGAAGGTAACTTTATAGCTAGGCTCAGGCTTTTTTCCCACTGAGAATAACAACCTAGGTCTCTACACAACATCCATTACCAAATTTCCTCAAGCATTTAACTTAAATCCTCAATGGTGAAATGGTTTAAAGTTTATTTCTAAAAAATGAAATTACATGAAAAACTTGTAATCAGCATAATTATATAGTATCATAAAGCAACCTAAAAATTAAATACTTAGAACTAAGTACAACATACTCTCACATCTTTAATTACCGTTTGCAACAGGAAAAGGGTTTAAATAAGTGAAATGTTACCATATCTGCCAAGAGAATGAACTATAAGAAAAATATCTACACAGAGCATAAAATCCTGTCACAATAGTGAGTTGTGCAATGCTCTTACAAGAGATGGCAGTACAACTAGAAGCAGTGATCAATGCTAAAACTGAAATTTGGGTAGCCGGCTGGGTGCTCAGTGGACACAAATGAAGATCAAGGAATATTTTCTCCTCTGCTGCAGGAGTGATGGGAGGCACAAGGGAAAATATTGACTCTAATTACCAGGAAACAGAGAAGAGTTTCTCAAAATCCCACAAAGAGATAAAATCTCATCTCCAACAGAAGAAAACTCAAATCTTTCATAACATTGTTTGGATGGGAAATGCTTCTTTTCCAAGCCTGCCGGGATCTTTTTGAAGTTTAGGCAGCTGCATCAGTATGGCAACTTAACATTTCAGCTTGCAAACAAATGGGATGCCAAAGGAAGTTTAGCTCAGACTGAAGAGTATATCAACTAAGGCAAAATTTTAGAGTTCTTATTCACACATTCACTAAGCTTAAATTGCAAAAAAAAAAAAAAGTGTTTACAAATTCTAAACAACAGAATATAATTTTACAGTTCAATCATTAAAATCAAATGGTCACTGACCCCCCCCCCAAAGAAGTCACAAACACGAATTTCAAATATTTTTCAGAATGTAACTCATTTATACGTATAATGTAACCAACCAGTTTAGCCACAATTAAATTGAAAGCCATTAAAATCAAGTTCTATTTTTATATATTTTTATAGCTTGAAAATGCTTTTTCATCTTTAAGGGTATAGGTAGATGAGTAACTTACTCTAGAACAGAAGATGTTTTATTTTGTGTCAGCCTAGTGAACAGTAACTATCCATATACAAAAAGAAGGAACTACTGCAGAGTAGCTGTGCATCTACTTCCACCTTGTGCCTTTTGTAACGTCAGTGTCTGTTCTAAGAAAAATAACCATGAAAGATGGAAGCAATTAAATATTGTGGTTTACTCTTACCAGGAATATAGAAGGGTTCCAACAACTGATGCGAGTTTATTATTTTCTTGCTTTTGCTTTGCAAGACCAAAGTCAGCTACGAAAAAAAAGAAAGCAAGGAAAGTTTTATATTTATATACAAATAACACTAACTACCCTAACAATTAAATAACTGATACTTAATGCAGGTTCACAAGAGTTGACAAGCATTCTTTTTTTAAAAAATCTTTTAAACCTTGCAATAATGCCTATCTGCCTATTTCCGTTTTAATCAATCAAATATGTTTTAATCAATCATGATAGATTTAAAAATATAAGAACATATCTGGTGCTTTTAATCCAAACTATATGAGCAATTGCAGATTTCTATTAATATTTCCCAATCAACTATATGACAGTAGTAAAGTATCTACAAGTAGTGATCTAATACTCAAATTAATGGAAAAAAACAATTACTTGGCTTTATTTCAAATTTTGATAAACATATGTGAAGCATGGACTTCTCCAAAATTTATTTTTGAGGAGTATGGGAGGTCAAACATCTGAAAAGTTCACATTAGAAGACTGTACTTGTTAAGTAATAATGGAGAATCTTAGTCTTAACTTATGGCGAAAACTGTAAATTCAGATTATCATGAAATGATGTTAACATAACTGCCTTTTGTGCACTTCTCAGGTTACCTCTTTCATATAATTAAGTCATATACATCTTTATAGATCTTTTTTTTATCTCATCTTCATGAAAACAATTTCAATTTCCATAGATCAATGCTATACAGCTGTCTCAATACAACAATGCAGCTATGATATTGCACTTTTAAATCCAAAAGCAGAGAGCAAGAGAAAAATCACTGTATTCAATTAAAGATCTGTTAATAACACATTGTATTTTAATGTCATAATAGAAATGATAAGATTTGAGTGGGTTAAAATATTTCAAGGCTCCTTGTCTACGTGGATCTAGACATACCCTAACTGTCCTAATCCTGTTAGGCAAGTACGAGAACACCCATCACAGCATTCTCACCCCAATTGCTTTGAGGTGAGGTGAAGTAGTGTATGAGGTTTAGTTCAAAAGGTTTCTACTCATCAAAGCAGCTGTGGATCAGAACTAAACACAGAAAGATAAAATGGTTTCTCCTGGTTCTTGCTTTGTGCGAGGCTCAAAGGTCTGAAACATAGTAGTTGTCTTACTTGAGAAAGGCTTTTGATAAGAAAGTTTAATCTAGGTATCCTGGCCACAGACCATTTTTTCTTCAGGACTGTAGTTCTTTTTTGTAGTGCTGTGTTGCTTTTATTGCTGTGGTTCTTGGAAAGCACAGGTAGAAAGAATGTTAAATTAACAGGATGTGTGAAAAGTCTCCCTCTTGTCCTTGAGTTAGACTCCTCGGGCAGTTCACCTGAGATTCACCTGACATTTACAACAAGACCTGAGATTTTTGCAAAGTTGGCACTTTCCTTAATTTGAATAAATCATTCTAAATTCACTGCTTTTAAGTTCTTCATATAACTAATATTTCAAAAAGAGAGCGTTAAGAATCCCTTCTGCTAATTGCATTATTTGCACTAAAACATATGCAGAGCACATCCTCCTTGACATCACATCTCAAAGGTCTCAAAGTAATTCTAAAGAGCTTTCTTTGACCATTAAGCTTTATATCTTGTTGAAATTTGAAGGCACTGGGGAAAAATGATGTACAGAGTCTTGCATTTTGCCTTATGGACACACGCAACTATGAAACTTTAGACAGAAGTACGCTGTGTTAGAAACAAACCACAGCTGCAGCAAGATACAGCTGCAGTAAACACAGATAAACACAACTGCATGTCTACAATGAGAAACAGAGATCTTATATCACCATTAATATGGCTTTGAGCAGATTGCAAATGTTTGTTTTCCTTTTTGAGAACTTAAAAGAGCTCAGAAAAGCTTGAGGTGAGGCAGATTTGATTCCCATAGGTAAAAGATATCATAAGAAACATGTAAATATTATAATTGACACATGAAAATGAATCTGGTTTTAGCCTCCTGGTCTTAGGACTTAACATAAGCAAAGAAACAAAAACTCAACAAGAATAGCGTCATTCAAGATTAAAAAAAAAAAGATACTGTGAACACATAGATTCAAAAGCTCTCCCTATTACAACCTCAGGTTGTCTTTTTGCAGGAAGGCTACCAGAGGCATGTTCAGAGACCATCTCTACAAAATGCAGTTATCTGGAAGGCAGAGTCATCTGCCCATTGGAACTCTTGCCTTCACTGAGCTTTCCCGCTAGGCCCCAGCCCATCAACTTCTGCTGGAATCGCTCTGCAGGGGCCTCCTCTCTAGGCAGCATTTTCTCTATGACTTGAACAACTTAAGCACATTTCTGCAGCAGGTCTAGTTTTCTTTCCTGTGCTCATAGCAAGGTAGGAATATTTCCCATACTAAACATTCCTTTCCTCTTCAACAAACATAAATTCAGAATCTTGGAACAGAAGTGGCTCAGTTCTTCCCACATGCACAGTGGTAAATACTGAGGGTCCCAGAACTTTTCTAAAGTGCTTTGTTGTTGGGCTGCTCCATAGCCACACTCAGTATAGAATAAAAGTCTATAGAAGCACTTTGCTCCAATTTATTCCTCAGTTTTCTTTTCTTTTAATCAAAATCTATGCGAGTCCCAAACCTGGGTCATTGCAGTTCTAATAGAAACAACATATTTGAAGAATTTTGGTCACAAGGGAATTAGCTTGATTGAATTGTATTGTCAGTGGGCAGATTCTCCTCACAAAAGTTTACAAAAGTACTATTTCCAGAAAAAAAAAAAGGAGCATTATAGAAACTTTCAAGCTTTTTTCCCTCAAAGCAAAATAGTTTGGAGAGAGACAATTCTTAATTACCCTGTCACACAACACTGCTTCACTGCTAACACCACAACAGTATTACCACAGTTAGAGATAATTTGTGCACCACTTTGGGATTTGAAAGTCTCCAGAAAATTGAATTTTGTCTCTTTATGATGACTCTGCACAGAATTACAGTTCCAAGGAGATCTGTGGAGCAGAAGCTTTTATTTTATAAAACATGAAAGGTTAAATTCACTACAGAGCCAAGATTTAAGATTTCTTGATATTTGACCAAATTGGGGTGAGCAAACACAGTTACAGTTCTGAGTTGATTTGTGGAGCAGAACCTTTATTGTACGAAACTTTAAAAAGGCAAGAAAAAATTTAAAAAGTTAAAAACTTAATAAAAGGTTAAATTCGCTATATAGTCAAAATTTAAGATTTTTTAATTTGGGGGCAGATGCTCTCATTTCCATGAGATCTTTTTACATAAAACTTCCTATGAAACCCTTTGAACTTGTCAAATGATCAATAATTTGCCAACCTTCTCCTTAAATACTGTGTGATCTAAAGGTTAACACTGTAAATGATCCTGTGTTTGGTATGGATTCATTGTCTGAATCAAGCATGATACTACAGCATGCACCAACACTCTATATATTTACTACCATTAGAAAGAACAGAAGTTATTCTTACTTTCTTTAAGGTTGTAAACCAATACAGCCAGTCAAATTGAGAAGCAACAGGTAAAAGATCATCAACTCCCTCTGAAAATTCCTTAAATTTTACTATGCTAGTACTATCTAAATTCCTATATAAAGTAATTATGTTTAAATACCACAACAGTGTCTAATCAATGAGCCTAGAAATCATCACAACAAGTTGCAATTCTTCCAGTTTTCCTAAACACTTGTAAATCTTTGATGAAAATACAATATTTTTCAATGACAATTCAGTAAATTGGACCAGCAGTAAGGCAAAGGAGCTAAATCAAGGCAAGACTGACACCCAGTGGCTACACCTTGGTATAAAATACCAACACTACATACAATAACATTCTGAGTATTAATTTTTATCATTCAGGGATACTGAATCATAATTTCTCAAAATTTTAATATTGTTATGAATTAGAGCTTTTCAGTTCATATGATTTAATAATGAATTTAAATGTGTGTATCACTAGGTATAAGTATCTACTTTAAAATGGCAGCAGCCAAATACATTGGTCTATTACAGTGTTTTGCGGCTGGGTAAGCCTCTATATCTGCCTTTCCCTTTTATTTTCAAAGATGGAGAGAGGTTACAATCCTCAAATTATTTATTCTGTTCTGTAGCATAAGTAATAAGAAAGAATGTAGTATATGTCTGTGGAAATTAAAAACTACAGCCTCTGAATTGTCTCTTGAGCTTGCTGCATATTCCAGACTGCATTAATTCAGTCAAAGAGGATACCAAAGTAAAACGTCAGACTACTACACCCAGTAGAGATTAAATACAGATCAAGGCCATTCACCACCACAGGATTAAAGATATAGCCTCCCCATCTCAATTGAGCACCAAGAACAACTGATGGGTATTTACATTTGCATGGGCAAACTGGATTAGAATAGATACCCATTTCACTTTGTATGTTCATTAGCATTTGCTTAGACATGGTGCCTAATCTGGTTATCTCAGTATTCTTGTTGATTTAAATATAAGCAGACCCTGAAGCATTGTGATAGCTTAATTTCTTTTAGAGCTAAATCATTTCTTCAGTCATATTTAATATCCTCAGCTGCAAAAAATATAGCTATGGATGATGGTCCCTGGTGGCAGTGACCACTAAATCTGCTTTAATGACTGTGTTACAGAACAGCACAATCATCAGGCCCTTCACTCACTTCCAGGCACAAGGGCCATTGCATTTGAGTCTGAAACCTCCTACAAGTTGCAGTAGAGGTTCTCCTCAGCTATATGACTTGAAATTCTCTTCAAGTAAAGGAGTTCTACTTACTAATTGTAACTTTGTCCTTATCCCCCAGCATGATATTGTTTGGAGTGAGATCTCGGTGAACAATCCTTTTCTCTTTATGCAAATAACGAAGAGCGAGGCAAAGCTTAAAACAAAAAGAAAGAGCCTTACAAAGATTGAATACCTGAATAAAGGCAAATATATTTTTCTTCATATCTTGTATTAGTGACATAATAAGCATTACTTTGTCAGTTATTATTAGCTTGAGAAACATAAATGACACTACTAACTACCTGCAAGAAAGTCTCAATGAAAAACACACCAACCCTTACCTGGATAAATATATTCCATATTCTTTCTTCTGTAAAGTGCTGTTGCTTTTCTTTCAAAGAATGAAAGTGTTCTCCCAGTGGCACCCCATCTATGAGCTCCATCACTATGTACAACCTGTCATCTACACAAAAAAGAAAATAGTGTAGAAACATATTTATACAGAAGATGTAGCTTTTTTGTTTTACTTTAAAAAATGTATTTGTACGAGCAAATGCATTTTAACTTTAGGTGCCCCCTTCATTATTCCATTTTTTCCTCCATATACATTTCTATCAAGGCAGCTGTAAGGAAGTCACTGTCTCATAACCACTCAGTGGGTAGATGTCGTTAGCTTTCACTTCATTAAAAAGACAACACGACTGAGCAACCTGTTTCATTTAATCTACCAGCCTGCTCAGCGCTCCAATTGTGAATTTCAGATTCATAATTCTACAGGATAAGGACCACATTTCCTATGTGCTTACACTGCATCTACTTTTAGTGATATAGAAATAACAGTATTTCTCATTTTTTCAAAGTTAATATATGTATGTCTGATCTGTAATAGATCAGTAAACAAAAGTGCTAAGAAAATATTAGCACTTACTGCTCAAATTAGACATATTCCAATTGTAAGTACTTGTTATATATTTCTATTTACAGAGTACAGTGGGTACAGTGTGATAATTCTCTGGTGGGTACAGTGTGATAATTCTCTGCATTTATACTTACTTTCCAAGAAGGTTCTGTGATAACGTACAATATTTGGATGATAAAGCTACAACAAGGAAAGAAATGTAGAGGTTCAGGATCGTTAGACTGATGGCACGTAATTTATAAGGTTTAGCTATGCATTGGAAGGAAGTAGTTATGATGTAACAACATCTTTTAGATTTCTTAATAATCCTTTCAATTCCAATCAAAAACAGAAGTTCAGAGCACTGACCACTACTTCTATTACTCCTCATTTAAAACTGGCTTGGGCCATTCCATTAGGTACGTAGTACTCTTGTGTACCAATGGGATTTCTTCCTCCTGTTTGTACAGCAAACAGGTGAAGTTTCACAAAGTTGTCTATGAACTGCAGTGCAAGGGACCTTTCCCAGCTACCCTTAGGACAGGCAGAAGAGAAGCCAGCACGGTCACTATCCACTCTCCTCTTAATAACCACAGCAGTCTGTAAACAGGCAGTTACAGCTGCATCCAAGTGCTGACCTTCATAAACCTGTTTTTTTCTTCTTGTTGTCTATTTTCTCACTGTATGTTAAACTCTAAAGTCAAGAATAATTAATTGGAACAGAGACTCGTTAGATTTCAACTGCCACCCTAATTTACTGAAATCTTTAAAAAAAAAAAGTTTGAATACTTCCAGTAGAAAAAGTCAATACCTCCAGTAATGAGTATATGCACTGCTGTTTATATCACAGCAGGAATTTATGCAATATTGACAACTTTCAGGCACAAAGAGCCAATATTGCACTGATCAGACAAAACCAGTAACAGCAGCTGGAAGCCCTGTTATACAAGGGCTCACAAGGAAAATGCTAACAGGAGGATGTCCATGCACAGACCTAGAGTCCAGGGGACATACCTGCTCTTTAATGATGGTTAATTCAGAGAGGATGCTCTTTACATTACTGTCTCTGTCTTTTTTGTCCTTTCCAAATGCTGGATTGTGTAAATTGACTTCTTTCATTGCTAGAAGATTTTGTCCATTAAGTTTTCTAACCTAAGAAGAAGATAAAATCCCTGTAGAATTAATATAGGATGAAGATAAAAAGCATATTATTATGGATTAGTTCTCTGAGTCCAGGCTTCTCTTACAAAAATTAAAATTTTGTGGGGTTTTTTGTATGTATGATGTGACCAGGTGTAAGAACTGTAGCTCTACTGTAAAGTTAGCAGTAACTGCTGAACTGTCTGCAGTCTTTCAAGGAGCACTATCAGTCCTGAATGTTGGTTTTCAGATTAAACATGTTTGAACTTCTGTGTTTCTACAGAGATCTGTTAAACTTTCTATAAACAGCACTTCTGTTCATTTTAAGTAACTAAAATTAAGTAAAAGAAGCATTCAGTGTACCTAAGAGAGATAAGAGTCATTTTTACATATCTATGTATGTCAAAAATCACAGTAAACACTAGGAAAGAAAAAAAGAAAAGAAATGCAGACCTGGAAGCTACAAGCTCGGATGTGAAAAAGGTTTTTCAACCCCTACATTCCCTTGATGAAATTCAGAGGAAGGCAGTCAGTGCTTTAAACAGTTAATAGACCCTCTTTGTGAAGCTTCCCCCAAAATGTGTAGTGAGCATCAAAAGGGAAGTTTACCTTATATACATTTCCAAAAGCTCCACTGCCAAGGTGTTCTAAAATTGCATAATTGCCTATGTGTTTTGTAGGTGCCTTATTCTGATTGATGCTCTCAATGCTTTCAGCAATTTGCTTCAATTCATCACCCTGGTTATAAATTAAATGATAAATATAAAATATTTATGTGTAAAAAATACATCTGCCTGACTCTATGAAACTTTTTACTTACCTTTAATAAATTTAGCTTTGATACCAGCTCTTCATAAGCACTGATATCACGAACATAATGTCCAATATCAATGAAGATTTCAAACAAGTCAGTAGGGAAAAGTCTACGAAGATTTAATATTTTGATATATTTTAGAGACATGTTCACAAAAGCTATTAATCTACAGCAGTAATGGAAATATTGAAAAGTAAGGCAGCTGAAGAAAAAATGAGAGACAGCAAAGCAGGCATTCATTTTCCAGTGCTTGACACTAGCCCCAGACAATCATTACAAGCTGGGGCCCCTCTACTCGAAAAAGTTGACAAATTCCACATTTTTAAAAGACAAAAGACATACTTAGAATTCTAGTAATTTATGATGGAAAATAAATCATTAGAGAAACACTACCAACAGCCAGAACCCATAGACAGTATGATCTGTAGCTATCCTAAATCTACGCATCAAAGTACATCTTTTATATTCTATCCGGTACAACTTTGCCATCATTCTAGAACGATGTAAAAATGGGTAGCTGGTGAAAGACATTTTCTCCTTACTGAACCAACCTTTCAGGAATAGTTCTAAGTATCTCTGCTTGATGTCTGGTCCCTCCTATGTGAAAGAGCAGAGGGGTGAGCAGAGAGAAAATGCACTCCTCCCAGCTCCTTGCAAGTCCCAGGTCCGTAACTCACACCTGATACTGCTTTGCTAATCTCTAGGATGAAAGTAAGGTTTATCTCCAGCAGACATCTTCCCTGAACATATTTCAAACTAGGATTGATGGGGCAGGAAGGTGCCACTGGAGACTGGACTGGACAGACTATTTATTCTTTTTGCTGAAAACAAATGATGACATTTAAAGAGCATGTTCTTAAGACTGGAGTGATGATGTGTAAGCCAAACAGCTTATAAAACATGTTGCTAACTTACCTTCTGAAGAGATGTCTATTTCTTTCCATACTGAAGAGGAATCTCAAGGCTCTGAAAGCATAGCACTACAGTACAGAAAAAAATTGTATTAATGAATTAATGTACAAATATATACAAATTAAAAAACTTCTGATAAAAACTCCCTCTGTAATCTTTGTATTTAAATGAGTCGGTAGATTACCTCGTAAATTAATCTCAAGAAAGCTAAAATAAAACTACTTTGATTGCATGTGATTGGCATACGTGCCCACTGTATTTCAAAAGTAGGCAGACCCACTTGGAAAAAAACATGGGTGACTGTTTCAATAGCACTGCTAGATGCCAAGGCGCATCAAAGTCTTCGTTGTGTCTTTTCACTTGCAGATAGCTCAAGATTTGAGACCTGCTTGGTTGTCCAGTACTGAAACAGGGCAAGTGTTACCAGCGAGTTTGTAATGATGCATTAAAACTGAATTTGGGATTTTTTTTTTCTTGAAAATGAAGTATAGAGCACTAAAAGTTTCAACAGAAGGAAAATAATTTTTTTTTTAAAAAAAGGAGGAAAAACTGTTATACTGATTTGGATTTTTTCTTTTTTTAATCTCGGTTACACAAATTCCTCTAGCTTCCTGAAGTACACCTCAGTTTCTATATGTTTACCGCAGAAGAAAATTTAATTTTAAAATAGCCCCCAGCAGGCAGTTAATATGTCTGCTTTTATGTAACTCATGTTAAATTCTCTGTACTAACAGCCATTTACTTAATCTGCTATACAATATGGTTAACCAAACAAAGATGACAATATGAAGCAAA
>JAUBOD010000635.1:1246758-1262268 GCA_032353885.1 Nothura maculosa | reverse complement strand
AGAGTTCTGCTTTCAAAATACATCCAAATTAAATAAGTGCTGTTTTATTTGGATAAAACCAAACTCAGTCTAAAATACATGCAGTCAAAAAGTTGTCTAAATTAATATGACTTAATTAATTTTAATGCTTAAACTACACAGAAAATTATTTTTCTAGACCTACTTCCATTCCTTTCCTCTTGACCAGTTCTTTTGAAATATATGTCAACTCCTCTGATTCTCAGATTTAAGAGTCTCCCCTCCCTTGATTTGATGTAGGAGCAGCTCTAGAGGCGTTTTAAGCTAACACACGCATTATGAATCTTGGCCTATCATTTAGTGTAACAGAAGTGATTACAGATTTTAGCTGCTGCTAATGTCCTCAATAGTTATGTTTTTAGCTATGCATGAAAACCTTAACAGGATTTTTTATGAACCATTTTCAGAACCATTGATTCTAGACAATTTAAATGCTGCATTTTATACTGTGCTCTAGAGCTGCACTTCTGAGGATAGAATGCTAGGACGTTATTTTAGAAATATCAAGTCCTGAGGAAAAAAGGTAAATAGCTTGCCTGACATTCCAACATTAAGGTGCTCAAAGTTTGTTTTAATAAACTACATAAAAACTGAAACTGTGTTTTTCAGCAAATTCCATGTTTACTCTGATCTACTGTTTTGAATATTGTAAAAAATATTTGAGAGATTTCAATCAAAATATAATAGGTGTTTGAGTAAAGTGGTTCATTCTAACAACCAGGCACGTATGTTGATATCTGTCAGTGTGAGTGTGTGTGCCTAAAAAGAGACATAAAGTCATATAAAGACATATCCAATCCCTTTGAAATTCATTTTGTTTGTTAATTGAATGATACTGAACAGTAACAAAAAATTAGTCAATTCCTACAAATATAGATTGCTTCCTTGCTCAAGAGAGTAATCAAGATATGGTAAGATTATAAACAACGATGCCTTACTTAACTGAAGCCTTCTCACCTGTACGACTTGGTAAGCATTGGTATCATTGAGCACCAGTTCAGTAATTGCAGCACAACAAGCTAGAATTGAGAAGATCAGATATAATGTAAACCACTAGATGCATAAAAACATTAATGTGGATAAAAACATAAACAAACACTGTCAAAATTACAAAACATCTCTGTGCTTACACTCCAGTGACTTATGTAGGAGTCCTTAGAGAAAGCAGGCAGAAGCAACCCAGATACATACTCCGTGGGGGCAATGTTTCTGCAAGGGGATCATATTCTCCATAAATGCACCATCTACCAGTGTTACCTCACATTCCACACTCCTCAGATATAATAGTGTATTGAAAAATAGACTGTTGTCTGTTACAATTTTCAAGGAGACATTGCCAAGGTTAATACAATCCCCGCAGGGATCATTTGCATGGTCCTTCCACAGTGAGTGACAGTTCTCCAGAGAGCATCTCCGACTTGCTGTGGTGATAGGGCTCTAATCTCTCCACAGCTGCTGAAGGAAGCTACTAATCTCACCCAAAGCCAGCCTTCAAAATGCCACTTTCACAGTGCTCCACCATAATCAGAGTGATCTAGCATAGCAAGAGTGATCTAGCATAGCAAATTTATATAGAGGATATGATACAACCTAATAAAAATAATCTCAGGATAAAAACAAAGTTTAAAAGGAAAAAAAATGCTTGCCGTGTTTTACAGGTGAAATAAATGTATATGATTCCCATGAACTAAATACATTACTCTGTGCTTGTTTCTTTAAAGAAAAAAATAGGATACTTTCTGAAAATATGTATTGGGACTGCACATCTAGACATAAGCACAGCTTACTTGATCTTCCCACTCCCCAAAGCAGGTGTTATTAATTATTATTACAACTTTGAAATATTTTGAATTCCTTTGTGCAGGTGGAGGTGAACACATAACCAAGGATTAGGCTTTATAAACCTACCTGCCTTAAGAGAGAAAGTATTTTCTTCGATTTCTTTAGGACTCAAATCTTCTGAGAAATTAAGATGTTGGATTCTCCCTGCTGCATTTGCACTAGATAAACTTCCAATTGAAGAGCGATCAGAAACAAGATTTCTCGTGCTGGGGAAAATTTAATTTAATTTAATTTTAAAATGGCAATCTAAAAATTGGCTTAACATACCTTTGTTAACCAGTTCTTACATTCTGACAAACTGGATACTTATCTTTTCACTAGATTAGGTACTATGCTTTGAAAAAGCAGACAAATATTTAAGCAGAAAGCATTTTATCCACTAATCTGGTTTACCAAAAAGGTGTCAGAATATTAGGGAAGTTAAGTGGACAATAATGTCATTTAAAAATCTATTCATGGTTTTATTTATTCACTGAAAATATGAAAAATGCAATTTAGAAGAGCAATGTAATATGCATAACTGGAAAAGAAAAACTTTCTATTTTGTATAGCGTTTTAATTTCTGCAGCCATCTCATACAACAGACGAAAGAAGCTGTTTTATAAGCTGTGGCTTGGTCAGATATACCTTAATATATGAAACAGGTTGTTGAGGACGTAAACTGCGATAATGTTGAGGACTGAAAACCTACCCTTGTAAGATATGAAGGAGCTGCTTGATTCCACCCCAAACTCGGATTTCCACGCTTGTCTCAGGGTCTTCACAAACCTGTACCAGAATCCAAACTATACTCCACAGAAGCTTGACATGATCAGAATGGAGCAAACTCAGCAGGACTGGAATTCCTTCGTACATTTTTATTTGTTCTTTGACTTGTGACTCTGCACAGAGGAGTCGTAACAGCTCTGCTGTGAGCCTGAAAAATCAGCAAGAAATTTTAACAGCAACTGCCTCATTCATTTGAATTGCCATTTAACAGAAGGATGAAAAAACATAGCAAATGTTTGAGAAAGAAGAGACATCTCCTTTAACCAAGAGGTTAAAGAAAACTGCTATTTTCTATTTTTTTCTATTGAGTATGTATGTCACAATATGCAGCCAAACCAACAGTGATCAGTACCACTGTGTGAACTTGTGAAGTGCTACTGTGTAATTATAAGAACTGCATAGGCAATTTAGATTATTCTCCAGTATGGTATTAATATTATGGAATGTTATGTTTATAAAAGGGATTTGATATATCTGAATTCACCAGCTTCTTCCCTACTTTCAAATTCCTAGTTTTTAACAACATTATAGTTTTAAAGCAATCTAAATAATTTAAAATGCAGAATATAAATAACATCTTTCGGCATTTTAAATTGCTTTATTTCTAATCACAGGTAAAGTTAATATGCAAAGAATCAATACTCTCTAAAAATGCTAAATGTGATAGGGTAAGTGAAACATCATCAAGTTTGAGGTTTCAGATTCTAATGCAAATGCAGACAGGACAGAAGGAGCCTTTATGAGCTTCTGAGCAAGGGGATGGGGAGGTTCTGCTAGAAACTAAAGCAGTCCTGTCATGCCTTTTTGCTGATTCCATTGTGCATCCCAGGATCTGTGAGAGCCCAACCCAGCCACTCTGCTGGGAGCAAAGAGGAGAAGCTCCAAGAAAAGCAAGGGCTGCCACTCAGAGGTAGCTTTACCATCTATTAGACCTGCAGGCCTCTGCTGGGCAGGCAGGAGACAGCCTCCTGGAAGAGATTTTGCTCTATCCATACCTGACTGAAAACAGAGTTTTAGAACTTTAGCTGGAATAAAATAGCATGTTATCTAATTCATCTAAATCATCATATCCCTAAATCAATTTCCAAAAAAGGAAGAATCTATAAGCAAAATCTCACCTTTTAGAAAGTAAGTCGTATTCACGTAATATCACCAGCAAGTTTTCAACAAGGATGAGCTCACTTATCTTCTCCCTGCATACTGGACTACAAATTGATTATTTGTGGCATTTATATCAAATTAAATTATATAAATAAAAAAACACACTCTTCAGCCTCCTTATGCACTGCTTTGACTTTTTTTTTTCTTGAGACTTAAATAATGATATCACACTGAGCACAGGAACATTTAAAATTACAAAAATATGTTTGTTAAAAACTGATACTGCCACAATTTCCAGTTCTCCCTGTACCGAAATGTAAATGTGTACAACACAAGTGCTTACTTTGTTTGATATTAGAAATCAAGAAATTAAGTAAATGAGACTTTTTAAAATAAACATAATTTGTATAAATATTCTTAATGTGCTCCAAATATCTTTTTGTCCTGTCCAAATGTAAAAAATAAAATTCTAGGGATAGAATCAAATACAAGCTAAAAATATAGGCATAATTCAAATTAATCCTAAAGTATTTTTTTTAAAAAAGAAATAGAATGAAAGGGATATGCTTCAGTTTCATGATTTTCTCAAAATTGTTTCATTTAAAAGAAATAATTGTTTTAAAAGTCTAGAAGCAGAAAAACAAATGTGGGATAAGGAGCATTTCTTCTATAAAACCCTTAAGAATTCAACATATTGTATCTTTCTTTTCCTTTTCTTCCCACACCAGAACTATACATTATAATGTACATTTAAAGCAGCCATTAGTGAAGAGAGGACACATACCCATGTATTTGGCTGTATCCACTACTTATTTACGACAATGAATAAACTTCCTGCTGGTTATTTTGAGGCATTGTCATATTGTTCAGGACATAAATTTTTTATACACAGAGAAGTAAGAAAGGATTATAAAAGCCTCTCAGGGACTGCAAAGAGATTGCAAGACTGCAGTCTTGCAGAGTTCTTCACATGAGTGTGAAAGCTACCTAAGGACCTAAGTCTGTACTCGGTAGCTTGTGAACGCTTTTAAACTTTTCATTTTTACACTTCATAGATATCCGCAGAACATGGCCTCATTTTGAAAATAAGTGTCTGCCCCATAAACAACAGCTTTAATAGTGTACCAAGAGATAAGATTAAAATGCTTACTGTGAACAACTGCATGCTAAATGGAACTTACTTACCTTTCCGCCAAGCTTGTTAAAGCAAGGAGGGCCCCTAAAAGCACATTGCTGTCTCTGGCAGCTAACAAATTTACTAAAGTCTGGAAAATAAAACATAGAACAAGATAACTGAATATAAAATATATGCTTTTCTGTTATGATTCAAAATCTTTTTTTTTAAATTGAAAAGTCAATATTTTACAAAATAAAGACTCTGATTCCTCACAAAAAATGCTGAAAGTATTAAATACACTTAAGGCACACTTAAAATACACTTAAACATACACATAAAATCTCAGAATATACTAAGTCTTAGGACAAGCAAGGATCTCTCTTTTCAAACTCCGGCTAGCATCTCTCATGACTGTTAAAGCCCAACTTAAGATACCATTTTAAATTCTTTCCTGATGTGAAACACTTTAGAGCTTTAAATCAAGGGCCCCTTCAAGTTAAAAATTAGTTTTCAGCCTGTATTTAAACTGTCTGTGATGTTAAACACTAAACATACTCCAATAATGATTTAGATTATACAGTAGCACTCAGAATTGTCTGCATTCTTTAAAAGAATATCTTCAAATGCTATCTAATCACAACTGCTGATTTTTACTGCAACATAACAGAATAACCAGGCACTGTTTTCAATCTCAGCTGTTCCACAATTTGGCCACTAATCAGCCTTCAAATACGGCAAGTGCATGTCCTTACACTCACAGGAACCTCAAGCTGCTTAAGAGAATAATCACAGAAGATATGATAATGTAAATTGGTAGGAAGTAATATGTAGTTTAGCACAGCGTAAGCACGACAACTGTTTTTATAGGAGCAAGTCTACCCAAGATATTTAAGACTTAATTACCTCAAAGCACCAGTAAGCAGGCACCAGGCCAATTTAACTCACACACACCAAATGATTTTATGATAGCAATTCACACCAGTAATACACAGAATTGACATTGACTTACTTAATAGCAAGTTTGACATTGTAAGGAATATAGTCCAAGCCATATCAAATTTGAAAAGCATAAAGAATTCAGTTAAGTAGCTAGTAGGTTGTAAGTAGCAATTTTATAAAGCACTTACTTTATGTGCTCCACCCACTATAATCCTTTTTCTTTCATCTTTAGCAGTAGCAATCTTTTGAAAAATATCTAGGGAACATAAGAAATCACATAAATTGTGCCTTCACCAGTGAATATTTTTAATTTTACTGAAAAAATAATGAAATTAAAAATAAGGATAAGTTCTTTCTGGTTCACTTTAATCTGTTATTTTAATATACAAGGAAGTAACATTTTTTTTAGGAAGAGATATTAATACTCACAAAAACAGGATGTTGTTATCCCACAGCAGTTTGGGTTCCCTTTATGCTTGTGTGATGATGTCACATAGAATCTAGTGTTCTCTTACTTCTGACCTTCTGAAGCATTTTAAGCATTTTTTAAAGCCCCACATACAATCTTTGCTACAATGCTCTATGGGGACCTGTAAGATAATAACTGTAACACTTACATGTCATATTGACCAATTTGTCCACATTATGCTGCTGTTCTCCATGCTCAAGATAGTCATTTGCTACTGTTTCCATATACTATAGGTTAAAAAAAAAAAGAATACTATTAGAGAAAAAAAGAAATCATAAATCTAATTGTTATTGCACAGAAACAGCCTGTAGGTGGTGCATCTGCTTCACAATACTGTACAGTTTACCCAGTTATTCCCGAAACTTACTGCTGGTTAGGTTACCACTATAATTTTATTAACGTTTTCTATCCAAACAACCCAAAACACTTTAAAATGAAGTATTTTTTTATATATCAGGGTTTTTATATGAAATTGTGATACCAAAAAGATGTTTTCTATATTGCATATAATAGTCTAATGAAGGACCTTAGACTGAGATATGTTCAGATTTGGCAAGAAAAATTAGATGAACAATTCACACTAGACTTATTGCTACTATTCAAATTTCTGAGGGAATTTTGAAAGTCTCAGCCTTCATATTTTCAAAGTCAGTTTTGGAGTGCCAGAATTCCCCTTAGCACTTCATTTTATCTTGCTTTGAAAGATAAAAAGAGATTAACTTCTCCCAAAGTTCAGAAATCATTGAAATTACTAGTGATGATTTTTGCATTCTGCCAGCAACACATATGCAACAAAAATGATATCAGTTCTATGGCTTGGTTCCTGTTGCAGAGGACTGCGTTTGCAGCTGTTGCCAACATCTCAGGAGGCCATTGTGCAATCCCTCAAGAGGCACAGCTAAGCATTTAGTGGCACAGGAGTGGAATACACCAAACAATTCATAGGGCAGCCACATCCATTAGAAGGAAACACACTACCTGCCCAAGTGCAAACAGAACATAGCTATAAAGTAGGCTTACACGTACACTGCTTTTTGCATGCAACGTGATGGGCAAAGGTACTCATAGGACTGTTACCTGAGCTAGACTTTCAACACCACTCAAGCTGTGGAGCATTTCCTAAAAGAAAATAAATGGATGAACAACTTAAGAATAGAGAAAACAGGAATGAGAGAACAAATCAAGATAAATGCCTTATTTGTTGTGAGAGTTGAAAAAACGGTAGTCAAAGTCAATGGTTTCTGGAGATGCTCAGCACCTTCTAGTTTAGAACTACTTACATGAATTTTATTACCTATATAAAAACATAGGGTTGAAATGTTAAGGTTTGGAAATTGGAATAGAGATACAAGCTTCAGAGTACCTGCTAAATAAATTCATGAAGACAAATATCTTCATATTTGAGATACTTGAGAGTTAATCTTGTGAATAACAAATATAATAGGGAGAATACAATTAAAACTATGAAGTTGTAGTTCAAAGTATAAGGTTTCCAGGAAGATGGGGTAGTTTTAAGTTTCCTTAATGCATTATAGGAAATTTATACATTAATGCCAAGAAATCAAGTCAAGTAAGCAATCTTGACCAGAGCAATGACCAAGCTCTGTTACACCGATTCGCAGGTTCTTTGCTAGTCTTAGCATCAATGAATACTACATAATAAATACCAGAAACTGAGTAAATTATCTAAGAACCGCAGAGGTTGACTCTCTGTTTGCTTGCAGCTCACTTGTATCTTCATATGAAGAAATATAAGTACAAACACGTAATAAGTTTGTGTCTGTAAAAATACACACATTTTTATAAACAAGCCCCTAGACTATTATATGCCTGCTGCTTATTAGCAATCTCTTCTCTAAGAAGGAAATAATACTTTGATATACTGACCCGATAGCATGGATCCCTTATTAGTAATCTCAGGCAGATTAATACTCTCAGAAAATGGATGGATGGAGCTTGCTTAACCCACTCCCTGTAGTGGAAATATCCAAACACAGAAATCAAAACCAATAAACCACATTGCATAAGTCATTTCAATTTCAGCATTGATTTACTAGAAAAGAATAACCTACACTAGTTATGCAATATGCTATACTACAGAATTTTATACTATGCAACTCTAAATCCTATTTACATATATGCAAACTTAGTAACAATTTTAATTAAATTGATTTAATTAATATGAACATTACCAGACATCACTTACTATCAGCGAAGTGATCCAGGAATGAACTAGTAAAGATCTGATCATTATTTGACAGACACTTAGCTCAAATCAAGCATCAAGGCCCCAAAGGGTAGAAACAGAGAAAGCATATGCCAAATTTTAGTGCACAAATTCTACATTCATAAAAATATAATAAAAACATGAGTGCTGCAGAGAAAGAATAGCTAGATTTGAAATAAAGTTTTAAACAAGCACAATCTACTCTTTTCTTTTAAAATATATTATTACTACTGTAATAATATTAGTCTATTATTAGTCATTCTGAAGACTATTACTAGTCTTTGGAATAACTTATATTGTTTAAATGTTTTTATATGGGATCATACTTTCACAGAGAGCTTCCTCTTTTATTGTTCCTGCATGCGACGCTTGGCAGAACCCCCCATTTAGGCTTGCACAGAATAGCCAAGGGCGGTGGTCCTGCCTAAATACCAGCAGTGTTTCAGGAATCACATTGTCCTTGGAAAGTATATGCCCCACTTCCCCATTTGAAACACACCAAGCATTGGAACCCTCTTGGTTTTGTTTTACTTGAGAGAATCTGTATCTGGGCAAGTTTCCAAAGAATGGGAGAAGTCTGTGCGACGTGGCAGCTCTCTTCCCTTGTTAGCATTTGCAGTTAGGAATGACGCCAATGGCTAAAAATATTTAGATAAAAATAAATGTTGTGCAAATAGATACTAGGAAAATCTCAGCCCCTTTAATGCCAATATTTTGCCAGAAGTATTTTTTTTTTACTGTGTTTCCATACTTGGTCCCTTTAGAAAAGCACTTTGCTTTCATGCAGAGTAACCAGCAACCACATCCTGGCAAACCACGCGCTGGGAAACAGTGGTAGGTGAGACTGGAAATGATCTTCACCTCACTTGGAACACAGATCCTGTAAAGTTTTTCAAAAGGTTTTGATTCTTGACCAAAGCTAGTTTCCTTAACAGAGCCATCCATCTGCATTTCAAGTGAGGAAAGTAATTCTTTGAGCCTAGTTGAAGTCTGAGAGCCTCTGCCTCTAGTCACATTTAGGCTGCTTGTTACTGGAGAGCCCAGTGCAACCCAGTAGATGCCAGCAGGAGTTTTTCTCCCTGTTCAGTTGCACTGCTTCTCCCAACTTAATGTCAGCTGATGAGAGCTTTATTCTCCATGGGACCTGCAACCAGGTCTTCTGCTAACACAGTGATGAGTCAATAAGTGGGTGTGAATTTTTTGCACCCCTACCAAACATAGTTGTGCCAGCAAAGTGTCTAATGGAGACGCAGGTGACAGCTCCCTAGGCAGCTCTGAGAAAATGCCCTGGCCGCAGCTCCAAAGAGAGGAGAACATCATGGCTGTAGTGAGAGATTTACAAAAGGCAACTAATTCACCTTTGTAGCTGCACTTCTGTTATGGGTTTTACACGTCTATTAATATACGCTTGTCTCATCAGTCTTATCCGAGTGCTTCCATTTATAATAAAGGAGGTTGGTTTTATTATATCATCATGAAAAGACATGTGCCACAATATGAAAACACTATTTGGAAAGAGAGGACATACATAAGTTATTCTTAAATTGTTATTCTTAAATGAAGTGGAGCCACCCTCTAGTAATACTGAGATCATGGAATTCACTTGCAAAAGAAATAATTTCCAAATTTTCCAAAAATTTGTCTTATGAAAAATACAACACACTTCAGTGGTATATATTAATCAAATTCTGAAAAAGACTTTTCTTTCCCAGAAACAGAAGGCATCAAAATGGGGGCAATTCTTGAAGGTCTTGCTCTTACTTTTTCGCTCCATCAAATGCTATGAGAACAACATTAGAAATTTTTTTTTTCTTTCTGTTACATGCGCCTATAAAAGTGAACAGCAGCATAAGCTCATCCAAGTTGCACTAAAGTCTTCTTATGTATTGGCAGCAGTCCATAAAATAAGAACAAACACCACTAAAATAAGAATGAAATTAATTTTTTTTTAAAGTAAACCATAAACTATAGCTACCAGATTTGGACAGAAAATCATGGGAAACATGAGAATGACGTTAGAATTTTGGTCATCCACATTTAGTCAAAGGTACCCAATTCTTCCTCCCAGCAACCAAGCGTTCAGTCTTCAGCAGTGAATACAAAAGATTGTTTATAAGGCTAAAACAACGATTATCCAGATATGTGAAGCCAGTAGCTTCCACACAAAAGACTGCCTATGAAATATTCATGGTAGATGTTACCTACGCAGGTTCTTTGCTTAAGTCATGGAAGAGTGACCCCTCTTCCTTAAATATAAATGCATGTAGTATCCTTACCTGCAGGTAAGCCTGTTCTTAACTAAAGCTGTAAAGATCTCCTGAAAAAGTTGATGCTTGGGATGCTTGCTAAAATTTCTCTCATTCTTGTAGCTCATGCTAATGAAAAAAAAAATTGTATTGGTAGTCGTCTTGCAACAAGATAATTCTAGATTACCAAAACTTAGTACTAGCAAGAAAAAATTACATATCTCATGCAAGAACCTGTAATGCAATAAAACAATTTCAAATTTCCAAATATGATTAGTATTGAAGAACAGTCTTTTCTCATGCATAATTAGGCACTATTAGAATAGTATAGCCTGGGTAATAGTACAGGCTTTCCAAATAAAGACATCACTGCTTCACTTAAATCAAATATAATAAAACTCAACAGTCCACTCTGTTGAATGGGAACATATGACTGACACTTACAAAAGCAAGAATATATACAGTTAGGTTTAGAAAGCTAGAAGTATGTAATTCACATTTTGGACAATGGGTTAAGATGGAAGCACAAGATACAGATAAAAGTACAGATCACAAACGCTTTCAGCACCCCAGCGAGCCCAAGGTGTATTAAGATGTTGATATACAATAGGGTGTTGTCCTGAGAGCTGCTGTTTTTTTACCTGAATTTTTCCAGTTCTGCAGATTCGATGGTTCCTTGCGACTGCCTGTGGTGCTTGTGCCCATCGCCGGTGATGACAGACTGCTGGGAATTGGTCATGCTGGCTTGATGGCTTTCAGAAAGAGGAGCTGGAAACTAAAGAGAAAAGGGGGCACTTGCAAGGCATTCACTCTGTTTTATCAGTTCTATGAGAATGGTAGCATGCAAAATGTGCGTTTTTCCAAGATCTGACTTGAACCATAGATAGCATTAAATTTTGGATCTATAATTGCCATTATGAATTTATATGCATGCATGTGTTATGTACACATATATATTTATGTATACGCACACTTGTGATATTTATCACAATACAAAAATGAAGTGCTGGAGAATCAATGGAAAATAATGCTGTACATCAAGCTATATAAAGTGTCAAGATAATGTCTTTTAAAATTTATAAAAACAAAGCTCAGTATCAAGCTCAATTCTTTTTCTCATCACTTCTTATCAGTCTCACTTTACGATTGCCCAGCCTTCGTATTTTATTTAAATTGGAAAACTGGGGTGTTTCAGCTTTATACTTGGAAACAATTCCACGCCTCCATCCAGGAAGTGAAGGGAGTGACTCCTTTACCCTATGAGGGATTCCTCATATCATTTTTGATGATTTTTCTATAGAATAGAAAGGCAGAAACTGTTTAGCATTCAAAGAACTGCTGCCTCTTACAATCTGCTGCTTTTCTTTTCTTTGAATGAAGAACACGGGCTCTACTAAGCACATCAAGGTGGAGAAGATTTTACTACAATCCTAACGAGCCCCACACAGTGGAATCTTCCTGTTGAGGATTCCAAGCTGAGTGTTACTCTCCCAACATGAAGTGTTTACAGTAAAAATGCCAATTTGTGCTTTTATATTCTTTACTGCTCTTATGTTGTAAGTAATAAATCTCCAAGACTACTTTCTCCTAATATTGTGTAAAAAGCCCAGATGAAGATAAAGCTGTTAGGCTACTTGGCTATGTGCAACAATACCTGTATAAAGTCTGTGAGAGATATTGACATAACAAAGCAATATCTTCCCATTAAACACAGATTACAGCAGGTGAGGTTAAGAGCTTGGTCAGCCTCACTCCTTCATTCTTTCTGAATGGGATTTATCCCACTGCTCAAAGTCCCTCAACAAAAATAAAAGATGCCACATGCACTGTACAAGATTTTACTAACAGATTTAATTAATTGTAACAGAACATAACATCATAACTATTTGCAGAAGGCCATAGTCACCATTATTTATAATTGTACAATTGTAGACCATATTTAATAGTGGTTAGTGAAAAAATACCTGTTGTTTGCTTGACTGAACATTTAAGAGAGACCGAAGCTTTTTAAGATCAGAATAATCCCTAGGATAAAACACAACAGTATGAGTACATATATTAATAGCTACATACAAAGATTTTTTGTTTAAAAAAAGAGACCAACAAGCCACATTGCTAATGAGAAAAAATAGTTCTCTGATGTGGCCTACTGTCACCACTCTACGTAGAGAAGAATTTATAGCTTCTGCAGAATGCCTTAAATCAACAAAGGTGTAAACAAACTTTGCGACCAGAGTAACAGTCGTCATGTTTACCCTGCATTTCCAACTAGAGCATTCGGCCTTGGCAGCTGGTGCCAACAGCACATGGGCACTGCTGAAGTTCAAACACAGTAAAACGTCACCCACTGTACCTAGTAAATGTCCCAAGAGTTTTGCTGTCTGATGCTTTTTCTGTGCTCTTCAGCTTTTTGTCCTGATCAGGCATTGTACATTATCGTCATCGTCATGGGGCTAAAAAAAGCTTTTCCTGAAAAATAAAGCAACAGAATTAATCACTATGACAAAAAGCAGCAAACAAACAACTGGAATTACTTCAAGAAGAAAACCGTGGATCTGCTATTTGGTCAGCACAAAACTCTAGACACTAAATGCCTCAAGTCCTTTAGAATTCCACATACTAGCAAGCAAAGTACTTAGCCTTACATAGAGCAACCTGCATTTCCAGAAATATTTTCCGTGGGGGTAAATAGCGTCAGCTCTCTTGCTCTTGCTCTGTACAGGCATTGCTCTTGCTCTTGCTGCATCCTGGTACAGCTGATTGCATCCCGAGGAGGGGATGGCTGTTGGCATGACTGCAGGCTTACAGCCTGGCACCAGGGCTGGCCCGGCAGCAGAGGAGATAGTGGCTTTTTTATCATCTAAACACAGACGATAGATGAAAGGTAGAAAAAGGAAGTTCCTGACAAACAAATGAGATGAATACATCACGCAAACTACCAGGGAGCCACAAACGCTGCATTGTGGGCAGGGAGAAAGGGACAGAAAGCCACGGGAATAAAGCGGCCACGAGGAAGCTCTCGCCATCCTTGGAGCAACCCTGCTAATACAGACCCTGCTCCCTGGGGACAAAGGCGCTCATCCGATCCGGAGCAGGCTGGAGCAGAGCAAATATCCCAGAGAACTGCACGGAGCTGCGTATTGAGAAAGCACTCCAGGTTTAAGGAAAGCACATTCCTGCCTTTGTTTCATTCTTCACTGGACATGGAGTGTTTGGATGTCCCATTGATGTCTCTTTACCAGGACTCTCCTATGAAACCTGACAGCCTCCCCTCCTCATCTGAAACAAAGTTTCAGAAAGTGAAAACAAACCCCCAAACAAACCAAAACACAGAGACAGTGGAGGATCATCTCCCTCTGTAACTATAACAGCTAAGAACTGTCTTAAACAGAAAAGAAATCTAGCATACTTTTTTATTTTTACTATCAGTAACTACTGGATATAGATAATAGACATGAACAACTCTGTGAGCCAACTGTCCTATTTATCTTGAATTCTTTTCTTCACTAGTCCAGTGGCTGAGCTCCACTATCTATCACACAGAAGGGTCACTGACGTAAGCTGGATAAAGAGGCAGCAGATACCTTGGCTTTACTAAGACTTTTGATGCTGTTGTCAGACACGAAAGTATCTAGTACCACGTGCCAGCTGTGAGATCCTATGGAAAATCTCTCCATAAAGGAGTAATTATCAACATGTTATTGCCAAAAAGGAAAAAGTATTTCAAGAAAGGCTCAAACGATGGGACAGGAAGCATTAAATGCGATGAAGAGCTCTCAAAATTGCTGCCTTGCGCAGTTTGCTCAAACCAAAGTGTCCTCGGGACAGCTTCCCACACAATGCCCAGAGCGCCAGCAAGCCGGGATGAGTAGAGCCCGAACCCAGGAATCACACAGGCATCGTCTGAGCAGTATTTCCCACGGGGTTTGCATCAACATGGAAATCTGTACATTTGCCACACTATACACATACACCTACTCCTCAGTTTTAACTCGTTTAGCCATAGGCAGGATCCAGCAAGAGGTTCCTATTCCCCCAGCAAACCAAAACATTCAACCCCTTTTTTCTGGGCGTGTTTTTCCCTCTGCTTTCCCGGTTCCAGTGGAGCCATAAATGGGCAGGCCAGGCTCACATTCCTGGAGAGGAGCCGCGCGAGGCCCCGGGCTCCCTTCCCAGCTCATGGCTGCGCACAGGCCCCAGTGCCCCTGATGAACTGCAGCTCGCGGGCGCGCGGAGCGGGAGCAGCGCCTGCGAGTTGCATGGCAGATCTGTATCAAGGCACCGAAACTCGAGCAGCTCCGGGAAACCTCTTCCCTCTGCCCAGCCAGGCCTTTTTAGGGAATCCGTGCAGATGACTGGAGACGGTGCCGGGAGGCGGAATGTCTCTGAGCGCTGCAGGGAGCACGGGAGTGAAGGGGCTGCCCTGAGCCTTATTTTACGATAAATATTTATATAAGGAGGATATTTTATCCTGGATGTTGTTAGGTCGCACGGAGGTCTGAGATGCCAACAGTGCGGACAGAGGGCACCCCGCGCTTGAAGAACAGAGACTCCCGCCCTTTGCAAAGGTGCCCCCACCAAGCACCGGGTTTTCCAGCGCATTTGGCACCCCGTCGTGCGCCTGCGCCGCCACGCTGCGATCGCCTCGGCTTTGGCTCCCGTTGGAAGCGGCGCCTCCCGCGGCTCGGCTGCCCCGCGGCGGGAGCCGCTGCCCCTGCCCGCGCCCCGCCGGGAGCGGCCGCAGCCTGGGGACCCCCCGCCCCCCTGGCCCCACTCACGGCGC
>JAUBOD010000635.1:1222311-1246658 GCA_032353885.1 Nothura maculosa | reverse complement strand
GGCGGCCGCAGCCTGGGGGGGCCTCCGTTCCCCTCGACCCCCTGGCCCCACTCACGGCGCCGCCGCGGAGCCCCCGCGCCGCCTCCGCCCCGCTGCGCGCCCCGCTGCGGCGGCCCTGGCAGCGTCCCGGCCAATCGCCTCATCTCTTCTTGGGGAGCCGCCGGCTCGCCGGCCAACCGCAAGTCCCCGTGCTCCGCGGCGTCCTAGCGACCGCTAACGCCGCGGGCGTTGCCATGGCGACAGGACGCGCCGCGGCCCTGCACAAAAACGGACAACACGTAGAAAACACATTAAAAAAACCACACATAAAAACGCCCCGCTCTGGCGTTCAGGAGGTTTTTATTACTTTTACTGACTTCCTGAAACATTACAAAAGATACGTTTTCCGCCGCCAGTAATTAAAACACTTAACAAAAGGCTGGATGTTTCACATTAAAGACAAGTTTGAAGTTTGGCGTTTTCTGTATAAACTGAACACTGATTCCCCCTCTGGAATAATGTTTAATCGACTTTGGATTCAGTTATAAAGTAGGAAAGCATTATAGTAATTACAAAAGCAGTTGTAAAAACTTCCAACTGTGCAATGCGGCATCACCTTCCAAACGGCTGGTATTAAAATCTGAATTGCAGCTCAGCTAAAAGGGCTGAGCCCTGGAAGACACGTTTGCACAACAGTGCATCAGCAACAAAGAAAAAAATGCTACAAATAAGGTGTCTTCTCTTGCCAATAAAACATTACTTAAAAAACTCTCAATTTTCAACACATTATTCCAAATGAACTCATTATCCCAAAGTACGAAATTGAATGTGAAAATGTCCTCAGATTAACTTCAAAAGCCAACTAAAAACTTCCTGTTTGATCTCACTAAAAAATTATAAAATAAAAATTGATTTAAAATTACTATGAAATTTGCTTTGTATTTATAACACTACTTTTACATTGACTCAAAGCTGTGTGCCTCTAGTCTTGAGTTTGCTGTAAAATAAATTACTGTTGGTATAAAAGTATTTCACATATTTGACTGTACTTCATAGTGAATTTAACCTATGAGAACAATTAAAACATTACTAACCATATAAAGAAAAAAAGAACACTCTAAAATCATTGTGTGATGTTCATCTAACAGACTACATGTGAACTGAAAATCACCAACCATTTACCTTATGATCTATAGAACATATGTACAAGAGAACCCTTTAAAAAAGAGCAGGTTTCCTTACATCTGTTCATTAAACATACCTTTTACAGTACGTTGAACCTGCCTTTGCAAAGGACACAAAGTTGATTAGTAAATGTAATGTATAGAGAGATGCAGGGGAAACAAGTGAAAAATTACAGAACTTTGATGTAACATTGAAGAAACAGGCCAATACACTTAACTGGAAAACCCACTAGGGCACTGCATTCTACCTGAACAAGATTATCATCATAAAACTTGGCAATCTGGATCATATCACTAACTAATCAGACAAGACGTTACAATATAGCTGCAAATTTAAACTAGGAAGAAAATATAATTAACTTGGGCATGTGCAAACAGGATAAAAATTATATCATTGTAATATACATGAAAAATAGGAAGAATGAATTTTGTAAACCACAATTTAAACATGCAACTGTCTCCTTTTAAATGAAGTATTTTCAAGGATAATTTAAATGGAGTGGTCAAAATCAAGACCTACACTTCATGTAAACATTCATCTTTATAAATAAATAGGAAGAAAAATAAAAGAAAATAAAAAGAACAGAGAAAAGATGGAAAAGGAAAAATGAAAAGAGGAAAAACGAAAGAGGAAAAAGGAAAGAGGAGAGGGGAAAAAAATGGAGGTGGGGGAAAAGAAAAACAAATAAAAACTTCCTGAGGTGGCTCTGCAGCCAGATACACAGTAGCAACAAGCTCCATTCCAGAAAACCAAGGCATCTATCAGGAAAGTGCAGGGCTGTTTATTTCCCTCTATCTGTTGGAATGGAAATACATTGGCTTAATTTCTTATAGGGTTCAACCCCTGCGCTAAAAATCAGTGCACAGTAATTATCACTGCTCTTCTGCATCCATTAAGGCAAATGTTCATCTCCATATAGTAAACTACATCCTTAACTATTATGCATGATTTTAAAGCAGAAAACGAGTCAAATGAGCAGGAAATTACTTAACTATAGAATACCACTGGGATTTTATGCACTTAATTCAAGGCCTTATTTTATTCACAAGGAGAATGAAAAGAATGTGCAATCATAACATGCTACTAACCAAAAGCAACAAGACTGAGTGTTACTGTAAACTGCTTTGCAAGTCATGGTATTTCTAGCACCAATCAAACTATGCACACAATTGAAGAAATACTGTGATTAGACTTAGGAATTTTTTTTGGTCTTCTTTAAAACTCTACTAGGAAAAAAAAAGTTCATAAAATATTGCCCCAAGTTTTATATTTCAAAAGTGGAAATTAGTGTGCAGCATCAGGGAACCTGTATTTCTGACATAGAGTTTAAAATAATGAGGCGCATGACAATTGCTTGGGTCTTCTTGTAGGGCTGTAGGGCAGTATTAAATATACTAATACTACTGGGAAGACTGGTATGAAAGCATTATAGATACTGCTGGCATTGCATTATAAGATATTGCTATAAATTGCTAGAAATAGTACTTCTGTCCTTGGATTCAGCCAGAGCTGCTTAGTAGTCCACATTGAAAGCAGATGTGATGCCGCTGAGGTGTAATATATTTTCCTTGATTTTTTAAAAAATTCAGAAGGTTTGGGGAAAATATCTATCACAGGGTCACTGCAATGAACTCTCTGTTAAAATCTCAATTTAACTAGTGGAAAAATGCTATTTTACAAAAACGTATATACTGAAGGTAAGGCATAAGCTAGACTAATATCCACAAAGAAAGAAACACCTATACAGATCATACACACATTACTCAAATTGGTAGGGTAGACCTTACTTATTTCCAATATGTTTTCAGAAGGAATGGTAACAGTCCATGTAATCTAATATTTTCATATATTTCTAATATTTTCATATATTCCCACTCATTTATTTTGTAATATATAATTAACTCTTCTCCAAACGACACTTATCTGAAGAACACCAAAATTCCAACTTGGGAGGAATTTTCAGATGAATTCTGCCCTTCTCCAAAACCTGCTTCATTTGAACATCTTGAGAATTTTACCCTGTTGATCACGGTAAAACATTCCACTTTGCTGACAGTAAAATCAACCTAATAGTGCTGAAAGTAAAATCAACCTAAGAGTATCTTATATTTTAAAGAGAGCATGGATCATAGTTAGAGCCAGAAAAGACTGATAGCAATTCAGAATGTAGATAGACCATTTCAGGAATTAAAGCCTAAAAAAAAAAATACAATGTAAGGCAAAATAATATCAGGAATTGAAACTGCAGCAGGTAAGTGATTAAGATTTTGGTTTTTACATAAAACTATAATCCTTTCAAATATTAGAATGTTAAACATGAGAACTTCAAGGTGTAACAATAAATACATTGACTGAATATTCATTAAAAAAATTTAAGTGAGCCCCCAAAAATCCCATTTATTTTAATAAATCAATATTTATTTTTTTCCATTTGTCTTACATGATAAAAATTTATGTTAATTAAAATAAATAGAATGCTTAAAAATAGGTTGTGTGCTATCATATATGCCCTTTACAATGGAGAGGATCAGAACTGTAAACACAAATGCCACAAAGCAATTTGTAATCCATAAAACAATACTGGTCATAAACCTATTACAGAATTATAACCAACTACAGCTCATTTAATGAAATACACAGTAAGTTTAAAAATGAATAAAGCAAGAAAGGTATCTTGAGGAAACGAAATACTCTTAAGTTTCAGACTTGGAGTTGACCAAATCAAACTTTTCAAGTCAGTGGAAAATATAAATAAAAACAGGAAGGAAAGAATTCAAGACTACTAATGTAGTAAGTATGTGTAAATTCCTATATGCTGAATTTCTGTCTTTAAATCCAATTTACCAGTTCATGTTTTTTAAGTATGTAGTTTCCAGAATAGCAAATACTGACTTGGGGCTTTAACTTCAGTTACTGCAACCATACTACTATTGGGTGATAATTTGGGATAAGGGAGATGAATCAATAGTGTATTAAGAAAAAAAAATAGGTAACAGAGCAGGATATTTAAAATCAAGAGTGGATTAAGACAGAAAAAAATTTCAGAACATCAGGATACTTGTACATATTCTAAGGATTAATCACTCAACTTAGAGCTCTAGGCCAAGAGTGACAGAATGAAAAAATATTAGCATGTAGTGGAGACATAAAACACAGTAGTTCATGTTAACAGCACATTAATATTCGTTCTACGAAATCACAAAAGAAACGTGCTTACCCTGCAAAAAACACGCAGTAACTGTCTGCATGGAAAATAAACTTCTGTAACACACATTATAAACACAGAGGTATTGCAAAATTCTAAGCAACATGGACCAGCAATCATCAGCAAAAGCTGATTTATGCACATAATGATTATTGAAAAGAATAAGCATTCATTACAAACTTCCTATTTAAAAATGAAAATAAAATTTCCAATAAAATAAATATCTGAAGTGTGATTACCACTCATCTTATTTGTAGGAAAATCTTCTTGGTACGCAAGCATATCTACAGTGCCCTAAACAATGGCAGAATTAAATATATGTTACTCCTTAAACTTGGAAATCACACTTCAATGGTATGATATCCTACAGTGATATATATATACACACATATACACGCACACAAATACACAAAATTCCCCTTGCTTCAGTTCTATAACGATGTTTCAGCATCCACGTATTTCACAACCGGTGCATCTTCCATGTTTATTTTCACACTTTCTGGCTTCTCAGAGCTGTTGAAAACAAAGATGAATATTTAAGGTTTGGTTTAAAGGCTTATTTTCAAACAGTTTATACTTAATAGTCAGCATTCAAACTATTTATGCAAGCATACTAATTCACAAATACAAATAAATAACAAGCGATATTATCAGTATTTCTTGACTATTGTGAAGGGAGATTTTTTGTTCATAATACAAGACTGGGAAAGCATTTTGGTCTTATACAAATGAGGAACCACTTTTGCAGCAACCAGAGAGGATAGCTGGAAATCTGGATAAGCTTCCATTCAATGAGAAGGCCCTAAAGACAAAGAGCTGGCTGGAACCTTAAAAAAAACTGGCTTGCCAAGGGACACTGATATTCAACAGTGAATTATGCAAGCAGGTGGCCTAAGGTGGCGACGGAAACGTAGAAGAGAAATTGTAAAGCTGTAAGAGGTAGAAGGGCTTCACAGGCATTTTAGAGCACATGTCTGTGGAGCTGTTCTTTAAGGGGAAAAAAAGTGTTAGAAATCCACATAAAGAAAAAGAGCCTAACACTCTGTAAAAGATGTGTTAAAACTGTCCACAGTGTCCAGGTGTACTTACAAATGTCAAAAGTGGAACAGGGGAAAATAAAAAGTTGTCTAGATAAGATGGGGAAAAACAACAAAATATGGAAGCGGTTAAGACTGTTAAGGAGTAATGCCAGTTCATGTAACATGGTGTCTGGAGCTCCAGAAAACATTGGTTACTTCAAACATCTTATTTTAAATGCATCAATATAAGAGCAGGGACTATGGAATCTTCCTGCAGCACCATACATATGTTCACACTAACAAATAATTTTTTTCTTCTGTTTAACAAACCCACAAAGATAACCAAAATGAAGAAAACTACCAGAAAATACTTTTTATTGAGTGCTAGGGACACTTTTTTTCACCAAAGGATCACAAAAATACAACAAACTCATCAAAAGTCTAACATGTTTATGTTGCATACAATCCTACGGTAACTTTACCAACTCGCACTTCCATGTTCCTTGAGCCTCAAGACGACTAGTCTAGAGTTTGGCACATACTGATTAAACAGGCAGTATGGAAGAGTAGCCAGTCACCACCACCGCTTCCATCAAGTCCCTTCCCACTTCTCTTCCCCCGAGGTTAAAATTTATACAAAGTTGGACAACTTATTCTCTCTTGAAAATGTCCTCCTCTAACAGGTTAACTGAAAGGTACCAACCAAAAAGATGATGATGTGGGTATAGAGAGGAGGCTCAGCCTCGTTTTCCTGGACAGCCAGGTCAGTTCTCTTCTTTGCCCATGCAAACACTACCAAGCCCCCATCCGCTGGCCTACTGCAACAGAACACAGCCCCTGCAAGATACCTATCTCGAGGCAGGGGACCTTATGTATTTGTATGTTCAGGATTGGTTTGGCTTCCCTTGACAGAATCATCCGGATAGGGAAGAAGCCAAGGCAGAACACCAGGATGACACACTGAATGAAATTTTTCTGAGAAAGAGGCTGGCTAGATGCAGGGGAATCTCATAGCTGCCACAGATCCTAACTTGTTCAATATTTCATGCAAATATTTTCACTTCCAGGGAAGATATTTAGAGCAGGTTTATTTTTTTTTAGGGTTTAAAAATAAGCTGCGGGTTGGGGAAAAAAACAAAACAAAAACAACAACAAAAAATCCCACACATGCACACAAACCAGGGGGCACATCCTTAGGGATACGTAAAATGTCAACAAAACTTACCTTTTACTCCCACTGGCATTTCTAAGGTTCAAGATCAAAGAGCTCCCATGCTTACATTTATTCTAGTAAAGCTTTTATAAACTCTTATGCCTATCAGAGTACCATGCAATTGTATTAAGCAAGTAAATAATAACTTGAACATTGTAATAATATATTTAATAAAAATTCCCTGCAGATGAATCTTCATGATAAAGAGAAAAACAAATCTCAGATGGAAAGTCCATGAGAGTTAAACATCAATACAAGTCTACCAACCACAGACACTAATTTTGAGACACATCTCAAGAAAAATGAGCACAACGATTATTTGCTAAATACAAAACTGTAGTTAGAAAAAGGTGTGAGTAATTATAGCTACCTCAGGTTAGCTCTGGTTACTTTGGCATTCTCAGTACTCATGGCAAGAGCCTTCCATTGTGCAGTTTTGGCCATTTCGTCTGATATGTTTACAACTGAAGGATCAACGCTAGGGGACAAGCACACTTTGTGGTTAGTGCTCCATACCTTGCAACAGCATTACACATGTTGTCACTCAATGTTTACATCAGTTGTGCCTTCTTTTGACATTTACGCAGCCACAAGTTGAATTCACCTCTTACAAAAATATTCAAACGAAAATTTGAATACGTAGTTCATCAGCACTTCCCTCATCATACAGAATCTTAAATCAACTTTCAGTTTTCATGTAGATACCATTAAGATACAGTAAATGAATGAGATTTGAATATTTCAGACTATTCTGTAACTTAACATCATTTTGAATGTTCAGAAATTACAAAATGAATCATATTACGAGCTAAGGTTCTCATAAATCAGAATTATTTTAAGCTGCTTCCAGAAAACCATGAAGAGGAAAGGAACAGATGCTAATTAATTTTAAGATACCAGTATCAAAAATTTAAAAGTAACAGAAGAAAAATCTGGAAATTCCAATTTCTAGTCATGTTCTTTTTTCCTGTATAGCATCGCTAGACAAATTTGGAGTCCCTTCCCCTTGCAGGGCCCCACAGAAATAAGTTTATGCTCACATCTTTCAGAACCTACTATTATCCACTTTGCTCTCCATACCTCCAATGTGCAGATCAGCCTAAACGTGCTGGCTGTGAGCAGGCTTTCTGTTCTGCTCCACACTTAAAAACTTAATCCCCTCTCCACTGCACAGTCACTTTAACAGAACTATCAGACAACATGTGGCCCAGTTCTCCACAGCCTTGCAATCTAGAGATCTATTTGCATTATGAACCAACTCAGAAATGTTTCAAAGCCATCTTTCTAAGAAATCAAGACAGCGTAATATGTGGTACATACATACACAAAAACACATGGTGATGAAATCATAGTTCTACTATTAGCAACTCTTTTGTTAAAAATAATCTTTTGCATCATTTTCACTTGACTTGCTACAGCAGAGCTGAGCTTCCTCTTACAGGGCAGAACTTAGAAGGAAAATATCTAACCCTGTAGTCTGCTTATTCCTAGTTCACATCAACAGTCCTCTAGATCCACAGTAAAGTCATTTTTTAGCCTACAAACACTTTCTATTAGGGGCACAAAAGGTGACAAGTTTCTTAGCTGTCATTTCTCCTGGGGCACATTCAACAGAAGCAGAAAACTTGAAAACTAAGCTCAGTATTTCCTGAGTAGGGAAATAAATACAGGGACAAAATACCATCCAGTCTTGGAGGAACATTCTGTCAGGATAATTCCAACCCTTCCTTAGTTGTTCCTGAACTAGTTCAGCAAAGCAGAAAAAAAACAGGGTGAAACAGTTCCTCTGTAAGAAGACTGATTATCCTGCCCTTGCTTTCACTTTTGGAATAAGTTTAAATGAAATGGCTACCTGATAACAAAATTGTTTTAGATCACAAAATTATGGACTTTGGTTTACCCAAGGCAAGACAGCTAAAGAATTGCACTCTGAGGAGATCTTAAAAATCCAACAGGCTGGTAAAAATATGGCTCAACTGATGTTATTTATCAACCACTGTTGAAAAACCAGCACTTCATGCACAGTAACACACAAGTATTCCATGAAAACTGACCAAAGAAGTATCTTCACCTTGAGTACAGCTGGTCGAAATTGAGTCATCTGATCTGTTCAAGATGGTCATGTAAATTTATAATTAAGATGCAGTTTCAAAGAGCACCAGCACATATTAATACTAGGATAGTAAAATAAGAGATATCTTCAAATCTTTCTAATCACAGCTCTATTACAAGCTTGAATGAGAGTTCATTCAACTCATACATGACCAATCTAACAAAGGAAATTATGGCATATCATACAAAAACTCCACCTAAAATACCAACATACAAACATACCTGTATTTTAGGGTTTTTACAGGAAAATCCAAGACATTTGCTTCTTCATATCGTAGATGTACACTTTCACTGTCCCCTGTCTGAAGCATTCTCTCTGCTTCCTATAAATCCCAAGTACGAAGATTATAAGATTAATTATGCAGTAGAAATCAACTTTTCCATAGAAGTTATACAAGCTCTATTAAGGGTCAGCTAGCAACTGGATTTAAGTACTGCTCTGCATACAAATACAACTGAATGTCTCTGACAGGGTAATATGACATTAGTCCAAGCAGAGTCACAAATACAACATGTTTATTTATTTACACTTACTGCTTTTTCCTTTTTCTTTTTGTCATCTTCTTTCTTCTTTTTACTTTCTGGCATAAGATCATCAAGCCAGCTAAGCTCTCTCTTGGTGAAGCATAAATCCATGAGCTTGCGAATGAACACTAAAGCTAGAACCTTAAGGGAACCATAAATGGAACTTATGTTAAACTATTTAAATGAATAAACAGGCACACATACTTTCAGCTTATTCAGTATCTTTAACTGAGAATCCTGTTTGTAGTACTAGTTTCATCTTACAATGTGGTTAAATCATCTCCACTTCCTGTAGCTATTCACAACTAAATGCGTACTTTCAGGAAACAAAAAGGCTCTGTGTTTTGAGCATGAAAAGCTTACAGCATAAATTCCCCTTTCTTTCCCACTCCCTTTAAGGCAGTAAATACGTTCTGAAGAGATCTCAGCTGATACATGTGTTCTTCAAAATTGCACAGCTTGTAGAATAGAAAACTTACCATCATAGGGAAAACGACAGCAGCTGCAGAGGCTTTGATCACCCACAACAAAACTAGACAAGTGAGCTGTATAACTGTAAAGATATGGACCTTCCAGAGTGGCACATAGCGTAGATATATCAGGTCAGGTTGATGTTTGGCAGGCATTCCAAACAGCTTTATACGGTCAAAAAACTGCATTGAAAAAACAAATCATACTTCAGTTAGTGACCTCTGATGTGAGCAGCAGATATTAGTCCCAACTTTTAGGGGACATGAAGTGATGAAGGGCAGGGAGAATTGTATGCGTGAGGTGGGAGGAGGCAGTGTTGAGTGTCAGACATTTTAACAGTGTCTCTTCAACATTTGAGAATACTTGAGAAATTTGCTGTTCAGCAAAACACTGAAAGAATAAGCACAAAAGGACAGAGAATCGAAAGCAGAGTGTGGTAAGAACAAACACATGAATGTGCCACTTCAGAAATTGTTCTACATCACTGTCTGACAGTACAGGTCACATTTCATGCTCATGCAAAAGAATGTTTTAAAACATTGTCTTTTTATCTAGTATTAAGTAAAAGCAAACTGTTCATTAAAAAGAGATTTTACCTGAATGCCTTTCAATGAAGATACTCCCATATAAAGAAAGACACCATACAAAACAGGCATTGGAATAAACTGGGAAGGAAAAAAAAACCCACACAATTACTTCTAGAATCAATATAACACACATTCACATTATAAAATAGATAAAAACATTTTTTTTTCTGGATATTTATTTTAACTGAAATCTATAAAAGCTGAGGTCATTTATGTGGACAATATATGCAGTACTGAACAGCAAAAAATAAAGCAGGGAGCTGGTGTAGGACCTACATCCTTCCCTGTGGCCTAATCAAGGCTAACATCTGGATGAGAATGTAGTTCAGTCTTGGCTGCCTATCCACTACACTTTCTAGACTGCAAAAAAGATTTTTATTAATAGTTAAGTATGTAAGATTATGTGGCTGTCACCTAGACACTGGATTGAGACCATCAGCTGTCACATGAGACCATGAAACTGTCACATTAAGATCACTTTTTGATCCACATATGTGGTATTTCCAGAACAAATGAAACAAAAAGGAATCACATCTACTTAGCTAGTCTTCAAGTTTAAGTTTTGCTCCAGTAAGAACATGAATTAATTTGTTTATTGATTCCAGAGACAATTTTATGAAGCCCTTTCAAGTGCTGGCTGGCATTGCATGAGCAGGCTTTGCTCATGAATTCAAGAAAGTTCTAAATGAAGAAAGGACAAGGTGTAATAGGAAAACTTAAAAAAATAGTTGAAATAGACACTGAATTAAGATTCTTCCTCAAACCTGGAATCCTGGAATAGTGAATCTCTAAGGCATAAAACGTTTGTGTATTTTTTTTATATCTACACTTCTCACTTTAATCAGAGTTTACATAGCAAAGCAGAACTTTGTAACAAAGATAAACACATCTTTCTTCTCTACATACTTACCTTATTCAAATTTATTTTTACTTATATCTCCTCCCATCATTTCAATTCCATTAATATTAGTTGATTAGAAGTCAATTTGCAAATGGGTCCACAAATTTAGCTTACTAGAGCTTGCTAACATTACAAAATAATCAAACATAACATCAAAATAAAATGCACAAAACCAGCAGAAATATTTTGGTAAAAATAATCTTTTACCTTTAACACAGAGGTCATGAACACTGACAGTCCCATCAGAACAAAAATCATCAATCCTGTCACTCGCTGCTCACGGATTCCCAAAAATTTTGGTTGTTCTCCTGGGGCAGAACATTCCGACTCTACTTTCAGGCTGTTAACATGACTTATAGACAGGACAGTTGCAGCAACAAACCATGGTAAGCCCATGACAGAACATATACCCAACATAACACCAACCATGAGCAGATCAAGATGATAACCACAGCCTTTCTGTAAAATCAAGCAAAAAAATGACTCACTTTATGAGCTTAAACACAGTGATACATATACAACATCACTACAAAAGCTGTAGATTTCGAGAGTATGCACAAAGTGACACTTGTTCTTTATTAGTAAATAAAGCAATTTATTTAGTGGTCATTGATAATGTTTCACAGACTTACAGAATGAATCTAACTTAAAAATGACTTATGCAATCAAACTTTGTTCAGAGTTTTCATAAAATGCACAGATTTTACCTTCAGCTTATGCTCTTTTCTGTTTATAATAACAGCTGTTATTTGCTGATCCATGAAAATGAGAATGGTACAAAGTAAAGCAGGAACAGCAGCTATCAAAAGTGTCCACCAAGGATTGTCTCCAAGAGGATCTATGAACCATCCTCGGTCTTTACGAGTAGGCTGAAAAACAGGCATTAAAAAAAAGAATTAATTCACTAAAGCGGATATTTTATTGCTACAAATAGTAACTACAATGAATAAATCAATCCAATTCAGATCACCAAAACTTTTCCTCTGAGAGTCTCTTAATTATCTGTTTATTTTTTTTTTAAATGGCTTTGTTAAAAAGACTATTTAGCTGCTTGATCTGAATGTGATGTTTACATGGAAAAAATTAAAATAGTCCACGTCATTCCTTGAATTTTTACATCTCTACAAATGAATTGATTCTTTTCAATCATATTAGGATATAAAGGATACTCTTCTGTCACATGGGATGTGCACTCAAAATAAAAAAGGAAATTACTTAGATATTTACATTATAAATCAAAACCACATTTTTTTATTTCTATGCTACTCCACTATTTCATTGTCTATAAACTGCAAGCATTTAAAAAAAAAATTTTTTTAAAGGCTTTCTTTCTTACTTCAAATTTCTCTGGAACATGAAGCTTAGGAGAAGGTACTCCTACAAGATAGTCAATCAACACCATGATTACTATCGTCAGAAATACTGCAAAGTCACTGATGGTCGAGCGCACCTATAAAGGAAAGATCTTTATTAACACTTGCTTTTCACTAATTGCAACTTACATATGGGTAATGAGAATTTTCTCCACTATAGTGTTTAAAGTCTATTTATATTATACAGTAGACCACTGAACATTGTTTACTCACTTTTGTTTCCAAATGTAAACTATCTGCTAGCAGAGCTTACAGTTGCTAACTCTTGATTTCGAAGTACTGTTCACCTAACCAAGAATCTCATTTGAAGTGATCTGCCACAAAAAGCAAATTACTTAAAATAACTTCTTTATCTTCACCTATTCAATCTTAACTCTGATGAGAGGCTGGGCCATCACAGTTCGTTTCTTGTAGCTTAATACAGTGTTGTTGTTCCGAAATCAAAACTCATTCATTTCATGTTTAACTGATATGAGGGACACTGAGGTTATGAAAGGTGGCACGAAGAAATATTAAGAACATGTTACAGGGATAGCCTGAGGCTTAGAGATGACACTCCACTTGATTTTTGCCTAGCAGAAATATGTAGCACAAATCAATCTGAGGATAGTCACTGAGGAACTGTGCAGAACGCTCTAGACATCCATGAGCAGGCTGGGGAGAGCACTCAATGTTCTGTGCTAGGAGGTGAGAGCACTCGGGGAATAGAGTAATTCCAGACAATATCTGGCAATACCCCATACAAGATGACAGATGTCCAAGTATTTGGAGCATCTTCTTAGAACTACAGGAAAAAAAGGCAGGCACTGAATTTTCAGTAGACAAGTTCATTAGTCTAATGCCTTTTTCTTCCACAATCACTTTCTTTTCATACCTTAAAAGAGATGTGGTCAAAATCATACTTACAATACAAAATTTGAAGGGACAGTTAGGAAAAAAACATCCAGTCCATTGAATTACACTAATGTACACAAATATTTGTCTCAACAGAAAATCATTTCTCATCAGATTTACCTTAGTTGGAAAATAGCGTTTGGTCTTGAACTGCTTAAGAAAAGAGGAGAGGAAAAATGTTGTAAAGAATAATATGACAGACCAGAAGAGAACATCTGGAATATATGGTCCATGATGACCACAAGCGGATCCACGAAATACACCATGGAATTCTAAACATTCCTGCAAGGAGAAAAGCTTTGTTCAATTCTTAGTCATTCAACATTTCACATGAATTCAACCTAATTTGTAACCTTTAGGTGTAAAGCACATAAACTATGTTATAAAAAGTCAAAACGAGGTAAAGATTTTCATGTTATTTGTTCCAAGAGTCACAAAACCTAACACAGATATATATTTCCAGATGCCAAAATGTTAGATGGTGGCCAAGAGAGTTATCTTATTTATACTTATCTCATTTCTGTCCTATTTTTTCAAAACATAACAACACTAAACATCGTAAATAAAAGTCAAGAACAAGGCCCAGGAAAATCAGATCATCCAAAATCAAATTGCAAGTTGATCACGATAAAAAAATGAGCTCTGCCTCATTACACCTCTTTATTCTTGCATTTGCTTTGTCTTGATGCAGATCAACAACAACAAAAAAATTCTTACAAGATAAGATTAACCCATTAGAATGATGGGTTGAAGGAAGCATTGAAAATTTGAATTCTTTCATTTTCTTGCAATTTTATCCTAATATGTAACACAGAACATCTGCTCCCACACTATTAAGCTCAGATTTCATCTCTGCGGCATCTTAAACGTTTCACTCTTTCTCCTCAGTAAATTGAGGGAAGCAATCCCCTGTTTTCTCAGCTCAGTATATTCATTCGCACTTCACAAAGTCAAATGTTTTAGCTGCCAGTATTTTCATGTCATTATCTCAAACTGCTATTAATATCATCACAGTGTTTACTGACATGGGTTCACTCATCAAATATATGACTCCAATTCTCCCAGCTTAAAGTATTGTGAAAGAAACAGAAGTGTTCAAAATGGGAGTTTCAAAGAAACCAGCTGGTGTTCAAATTGGAAAAAGAGCTTTAATACTCTGGTATTGTGGGGTTTTTTTTTTCTTTAAAGCTTTTAGCTTACAGATACTTACAGACACTGTAAGGTTACTCCATGCTATAGTTTCCACAGACTTATTCTTTTTTCCCCAAATCTGTAAAGTTTCATTGCTAGGATTCTGCGGCTTAGAACATACGCACCTGGAAAAAAAGTAAATTCAGAACTTCGCAAGAAATTGACAATTCTTGAAGAAATAGGTTTTTAGGCATATAAAAGAATGCACTGATCCATCAGAAATCATTAAGTATTTTTAAACTAGTGACTTTCACACATTCAGCAAGATACTACTCCTGTAGTAGAAGTAAAAATCTTTAACATCACAAACCTAAATTTTATAAAAAAGAAAAAAGGGTAAAATATCCTGTATTACTTCTAAAGATTTTTACATCATTGAATGAAGTCACAAGTATCTATGACTGTATACAAATTAAAATTTTAACATTACAACAGCATGCCATGCCAGAATGGGTCAAAATTCACTTAGTCATGCTCATTTAACACTAAAATAAGAGTAGAATAGAGAGATGTGAACTATCCCTTTTCAAAACCTGGTGGGTGACACAGATAGGTTATAAGGCCAGATCTTCTACACCTTCCTGATGGGAGGGAAGGGAGGGAGAAAAAAGCCATAAGGTGGCACATCAAGAGGAACACACGTGACTTCTGAAAAAGCTGAACCAAAGAGATGCAGAAGTTACCACAGCCTCCATTCCCTACCCACGTGGGTCTGCCCACACTAGCATGGCAGAACAGCTGGGAGGTCGGAGATGCGAAAGGCCCTACACATGCACTGGATAGTTTTTGCCATATGATTTTAGCTCAGTCACAGAGGAATCCAATAAATGTCACAGTCAACGCTCTAGACATCCATCGGCAGCCTGGGGAGAGCACTCAGTGTTCTGTGCTAGGAAGTGAGAGCACTCAGGGAATAGAGTAATTCCAGACAATATCTGGCAATACCTCATCCAGGTAGGAGAAGTTGTCCTGATTTCTGGAAATAGCAAGAGAGGATTTCTGTCCTGCTAGAACAGCTTGACTTTTAACCAAGGTTTAATCAGACAGATCAGGCAGCTATCACAACCTCTGATCCCATCCAACTCTCCAGAACTATTACAGAAAATTCAATTCCCTTTTATCCCTATTAATTTTTTTCTGAGGTTTCTCATGCCCGGTCACCCTCAGCTTCCCTCCTGCCCTCCTGGAAAGCAGCACACACTGTAGTTTGATAAATGGTACGTTGCAATAACACACAAGTTTCCTTATGTATTTTACGAATGGATAGAAACTTGATACTTACGAATACAAAGTCAGTTTATCCAAATCGCTGTGCATATTGAAGGCATACAGCTCTCCCAAATGAAAAAGCTTTTCCAATGCCTCATAAATAAATATGATGCATATAAGTGCTGCAAAAGCTTCCTCAGTAAAGCGAGTGATGTAACACACAAGGCTGCTGGCATCTGTTGCTACAAGTACTATGCATAAAAATGCTGTCCACAGACCAATACTAGTTCGTAGGGAGAGGTAGGAAAGCTTATAGTCTCTGTGTAAGAAGAGAAACAAACATTTAATTGAGCCTAAAATCATCTATGTCATCTCGTACTTGAAAGGAGATACTGAGGCCAAGACCTGTAACCCATCACTTCTTTCATCCTGGAGGGCAGTGCTGAGCGAGGCCGAATCTTTTCCATCTCACCTTCCACGAGAGCCAGCAGATACCCAAGCCAGGCATTTCCAGAATGCAGGGAGCAGCTGCCTGGCTTGGGAGCCACTACAGGGAAGTTCTTTCCAGGACTACCTAGGTGACTTTCCTGGACAGTAATCTCAAACCCCATAGAATAAAAGCAGACACCCACCCACAGTTAGAAAAGCATTTTGAGATAGATTCTGACCACTTCTTAACCACTGACTTTCTTATTAAGGACCCCTCATGTCTCAAGCCATGGCCAAGGCAGGGGCATACAGTAATATCTTGCCATTTCCTTTATTTTCATAGACTTTCTTTTTTAGCAGATACCTGCTTTAAAAAAATATTCAAATAAGCTGGGAATTTAGGAAGTGCATCAAACTAACACAAACATCACTTACCTGCAAAATTTAAATAATATTTTTTCAAATACTAGAACTGGTCCGGTGCTCCCCAAAATAGTAAGAGGTTGCCCAGCAAAGAGAGAATAGGCAATCCCAGTTAACGAGGCTCCAAAGAGAGACTCTATTGCACTCTGTTTGGGGGAAAAGAAAGCATTGTAACTACGCTGTCTCTCATGTTCGCATTTAACACCAGATCTGCACAAATACAGCTTTAATATGCTTTCACTTAGAAACAAGCCAAGACTTAAAAACATTAAAATCAATATCAATATTTGAGACAAGAATAACCCAACACACTTTTACAGTAACAATATCACAGATAAAAGAATCGGAAAGCTTCACTCTTGAGAAATGTAAAGCTATCCGAAAGCCTGAGAACAAGTTACTAGTTGTGCTAGCTATAGAGGAGAAACATAGCAACAGTCATTTAAGATAAAATCTACTAAACATGTGGTTTAAGGAAATGGAAAAAAAAATCTGTCTCTGTAAATAAAGGGAAATATATATTGCAACATACCTGTACCAAACCATGATACAGTGTGCATTACCAAACCTGCATCAACCAAGTGTTACAAAAGAAAAAAAGAACAATGATGGGCAAGGGGATGGCAGAGGAGGGATGCAAGTTACTGAACAGCATGTTCAGTATGTTTATGCATACATGACACCATCATAGATGAACAGCCAACCAATGTCCCACCTGGTAATGCATTTCTTTGCATTGAATAAAGATATTTATTTCCGTTCTTGAATGACATGTTTTACTATTCTCTGTTAAAAGGGAAAAAAAATGCAATGCACCTCAAAAGAGAGAGGTAGAGCCTTCTAGAACCTAAAATGATAGTAATTCTACTTCGATAGTTAACTACAGCACTCAAAATTGTGAAAACTCATGAATTATTGGTTACAGAGTTCCCAATGATATTTCTGAAAAAAATTTATGATTTTGCAGTTATGCAAGCCTGAGGAAAAAAATAATTATGTTAGGTTAAATCCCAACTCAGGAAAGCTTCTAAAATGGAGCAAAATACTTTACTGAGCTGGGGTTGCTAAAAATAAAAGAATACCCATTATACTAGAAACAAAATATTGCAACCCAGTCTCTTGATCAGCTATTACCTTTCAAGTAGTTTTTTGTTTGTTTGCTGTTTTTTTAGTCAATGCATTAACCTCGGGGCTCTCAATCAGGGTGGCAGGGACAGGGAGTGCTGTGGAGGTGATGACCTCTGGGAACATGAGGAAAAGGTCTGAACACAAACTGTGTACCTTACAAAGTCAGCTACTGTGCTTGAACATGTGTGTGCAGTAACTAAATTTTATATGATGCACACCAAGTATCTGAAGGCAGGAACAAACCTGCAAACAATCCCAGATAGCTAAAAGAAAGAAGGTATTTAAGAGGCGAGCTTCATAATGGAGTATATTTTCATAGCTATACATAAGTACATTCAAAAACTACAGCATTTTGATAACCATTTTGTTTCAAAAACATTTTGATAACCACAGGAAAATCTATTCCTAAAATCAGAGGGATAAAAACAGTGCACAGAAGAGACACATTTTTGCATTTGCTACCAGCTTAAAGTGCTACATCAGCAAATAAATATTCAAGTCAACTATATTACTTGCAAGAGAGACAATTATGAACTATAATGCATTACAAGCTCAAAATCTAATCTGAGAAGTATAATGAACTTTATAGCACCATTATAAGCTTCAATACAATCTTAAAATTTGTAGAGTTTCTGAATATATCCTGCCCCTCCCACAAAACAGAGCTTTATTTTTTTGTAATAAATCTAAAAAACAGAAAATACACTTCAAGTAAGTTTAATCACAAGTCAGCTGACCCAAGGGCCAACCTAGTGAAATGGCATATGTAAGGATTTTTTTGGTTACTCCAAAATACACAGAGCAAAACCAAGTATTTTGGTTAAAAAGGTGTTTGGTGTTATATACTCTCCAATATTATCACTATGAACATTTTATAAGGTTATTTATATTCACATCATTTACAGTGAAGAGTATTTTCCGTTCCTAAACTTTAGTAATCTTTTATTGGTAACAAAATTTCTAACAGCATATATTTTGTCCATTACTTAAATACACAATGTACTTTCTCTACCCATACAACATAGGCATTATCATCCTCATAGGCCTGCTACTCAAGGCCAGTGCAAGTTCTTGGCCATCCACCTTGAGCCTCGAACTTTGCCTAAAGTTGGCCTGGTGGGATGGTGCACCTTTACTGCTATGCATTATGTTTAGTTAAGAAGCCAAAAATAAGGCAATGCAAGCCCTTCCTCAATCCATGAAGCTATTCATCCAGTAAGGCAGGATAAACATTTTTTTACCTCCACTGTGCATCTTCTCCTGTTCACATGGGTTCCCCACATTTTCCACAGCAATTACCTTTTGGGGGAAGATCTGCTTTTGGGCAGGCTAATCAAGTGCTGTGGGTAAATTCTTCAAATACAAGGGTAAATAAATGAGACAAATGCACACAGTGACTTGCCTCTGAAGGTCTAAAAGCCTGGCCACTACCATTCTTTGTACTCACTATTCTGCCTTGTGTAGCTTCTCCCAGGAGCCCTCCAAAAGTGATTACAGGAGACATACAGGCACAGTATAGGAAAAGAATCGAGGCCAGGCACTGCAGGCTTAATGCATCCTTGAAGTCACTCAAGAAAAAAGGTGCTTTCCTTTTGATGTCAAGTATCAAACCACCAAAAAGCCTAAATAGGTGAGATGAAACTCGTCAAACTGTACACTAGAGGATTCTAGCTAGTTCAAAACTATGGGCTACACAAGAATGCCTGTGCCGATTGCCAGCACAAATTAACTATTTTATAGTCCAAATCAAAGCATAACACAGTTTAAAATGTAAATTAATTTCATCAATTCCAATTGGGTAATTTTCAAAAATACAATCAAACAGGTCATTATACATATTTTTTAATAGCTGGCTAGGTATTTTTGCATATATTGGGCTAGATAATGAAAAAAACATCTCTGCAAATAATATCAGCAAATATACATACAAGACAAATTTGCCTAATGATTTCAGCACAAGGAATACACATGCAAGAAATATACTAAGGCTCAGCCAATACAACTGCATAAATACTTTCTGATTTCAAAACTCCACTAGGTAACTTTAGCATTGGTTATAATCCAGATTCTCTGCAAACACATGGTTAGGTCCATTAAAAAATACACGTCTACCATCTTTAACACCGGAAAATTTGGAGGCATTGAGTTATTTTACAAAAGGGAAATCTGAAAAAGCATATGTAAGCTTAACTGAGTAAGCAAGGAGTTAAAAGATTTTTGGTAGCTTCTAAAAATTTTCAAGGCCCATACCCAAAATATTAGGTAAGACTTTGTTTGTTGGGAATTATAAAGAATTAATTTAAAAAGTGAAATTCTTCCATTCCCACAAAACAATTTAAAGTTATTTAGAGATAATCCTCTAGAAAAAAAGTGAGCTTAGGTTTACATACTACATAAAATAAACAGAGAAATTAGCATAATTTCAAAATTTTTAAAAATAGTAAAAATCTTTATCCTTCTTGCAAATAAATGAGAAAGATGCATTCTATTTGGAAGTTGATCATTCTGGGTATAACAACTCTGTACATTTTTTCCAGAATTTTAGTCTTATCTCAATTTATTTATAATGGTGTGGAACTCTTGCAAAGATCTCAGAACTGACAGTCAAATTGCAACTGAAATAAATTTCTTCCAATTTTCATTTTAAGTATAAGAGAAACCTGACCAAAACATGTTTTTTTTAATATTCCTTGTTGTTCCATTTCATACCTGTTTAATAAAATGGATTTGCATTAATGGAAATCTTCAGTACCTAGCCCAGTACTGAAAATGGTATATTTCCGCTATACAATTGCATACTCAATAATTAAAATTACAAAATAAAAACTATTATTTAAAACCAGTCAGTTAAATAAGGCAGCATCACATATGAAATCCTTCACAAATGTGTTGAGAAATATTGCCACGGATTTGAAAATGCTTTAAGCAGACTGGTAGTTACAGGCAAAAATCCAACACTTGAAAAGGAGGGAGGATGCGCCCTGACACTTACACTGTGAATTATAATGCTAAAATGTCATTATTAAAATTGTGGAGATTCATCATTTTTATTTCTCTGTGGTAACTAGTATTTGGTAAGTGAACACACCTTCCAGTTCTCTCAAGCTCAGGTCCAGCATGATGGCCTTCTTCTTTGAGAGTCTCTCCTGTAGGAGTAGATCCATTTGGAAACTTAGGTATCTTCCTTTTCTCCTACAGGAGGAAGAGAGAGGAGAGAGAGAGAGAGAAAAGAAAAAAAAAAATACTTCAATAGTGCTCTTAAACTAAATACCAAAAAAAAACCCTCTAATTTAAAGCATGCATGTAGACACTAAAGTCTCTAAAGCCTTTCATATTTCTAGCTTCCAGCAGTCCTCCAACTGCCAAATTCATCTTTTGTTGAATACACAAGACTTGAACTGCACAACCTTTCCATAAAGATGTTTCTGAAGAGCCTAGCCCAATGGTATTCATCTCTCTCTTGCCACAGGAAATACCTCCCCTGAGACTTGCTGGAACAAAGTCTGCCTTTGCAAGACCACACCACAGCCATGAAGCTGAGAAAGCCAAAAATTTCCACCCCCTGCCACAGAATGAAGTCTCCCATTTGTAACAAACACGCACCTCTCTTTATAACAAACCCAGTATGTATTTGATGCATAAATGAGAAGTCATTCTTCTTTCAGCAAGCTCGAGTGCCTCATAAAATTCTCAGCCAAGCTTACATTCCTGAAAAGCTTTAGCTGTGCTTATTTTAGAAACAAATTAAAGCGGCAGCTTCACGCTATTTATGAACTAAACTGCACTGCACTGACACTAAACTGTCAGCCCCTTTATATTCCATCCATTTTCCCAAATTGTCACATAATTCAACACCAACATCATCCTTGCAGTCAGGATTACTTCACTCTCTCAAGCTCGATCCTTGCAGGAATTCCCTCGGCTTTAAAGGGGAAGAGCGCAGAGAAGCCTGTGCCCCGCCGAGGTTCAGTCTCCCCAAGGCTTTCCTAAGACTTGCAGCACAAGTGAGGAACATGAGGCATTTTTATCTATTTCATAAACTTCCTGCTAGCCAACATACAGCATCAAAACTAGTTTTGGCCAACGCCGTGCACAGATACAGGTTTTCTAAGAGGTACAAGGCCCTCGGAGCTCTGTTAGATTAATAATTAAATTCCTGCCATGGACCCAGCCCCAATTTCCAACCAGCTGTCTAAAACCACAGACAAACTCACTTTGGTATTACAGAAGTAAATAAAACACCAAGATATTGATCCAAAATAAGTATTTTTTCTCCCTTATATGACTCATCTTTCAAAGGATGTTTTGGCTTTTCAGATACTTTCCTAAAATTCATACCCAATATGCAATTTTGTATATTTTAAACTTGCATTTGGAAACAATGTTTCCAAAATAAAAAAAAAGAAAACACCAGAATAGCTATGAGATTTCCAGTCCTCTTTTATTTATTTATTTATTTATTTTACCTGAGAAGGAACACTTTTTGGTGGCTCGATTCGTATAGATGGATCCCATTCTCCTGGAGGCAAGACTGTCACTTGGTCTAAAAACTCATCAATTCCTGATAATAAATCATTTCGGTCTTTAGCTTTATAAGCAACATCATGAAAAACCTATGAGGAGAAAGTACCCACCATTCAGTTATTTATTTTTAAAAGAGGAATAGATCACAAGAGACAATCATTTTTAAAAAGTAATTAGATGAAAAAAAATAAGGCCCTCCATGATTAGGCTTCTACTGCATACTTTTGCATTAAGAAATGCATACACACCCTAATAGACCATAAAATTTCTGTGTTTTAATCTCAAAAGAAATTTCATTTTTTCTAAAATGCATTAAAAATCATCCTCTTCCATATTCAGTAAATCAAAGTGATGTACTATTGTCAAAATAATCTGCACTACAGTCAAACACCGCTGCACTGTGCTAAATCAGGGGAGAAAACCAAAAAAACCCACTACTTTAAAATCATAACACATGATGTTATGAAGAACTTCATTTATAGAGTGCACATCCTCTAGTTTATTATAGGAAAGAAGCACATGAAAGCAATCTTGTTTCAAAATAATAACACAAACAAAAACACAAGACTATTAAAACTCTACTAAAAAAAAAGTGACACAGACTTTGAATTCACAGTTTAAAAATAAACAGGAAAAAATAAACAAAATCATCCTTGAATTCTGAAGATGTAGAACATTGTTAGTTTTGGTACTGGTATTATTTGGTACAAAAACTGTTGCAGGAGATTTTCCTAAACTGCCTTTGTAGATACTAAAGCCTGAACTATTTGTCTCTAAAACACTTGACTGTTACAGCTAATAGCTGTACATCAGAGCTTTTAAGAGTTAGTTTGTAAAATCACCAAGTAATTTATATTTTCCTATTTCAATCATCTATGTCACTGCTAATTACTAGTCTACCTAGAAAATGAGAAGCTGCAAGATTCAGTTCTCATTTGGAACAAATACTTGATCATGTGCTAACTATGCAATTACAGAATGACCAATTTCTGGTTTAAATTTCCAGAGTTAAAACTGCTGCTGTATAAAAAATTTCTGCTAGTTCATTGCATTCCATTTCAATAGGTGGCGCTCAATACGAAGTCAAAACTTGAACAATATCAAATTTTGCTCCGTAGGATGAGAAATTATTTAAAAAAATCTCAATTCAAATCCATAAACCATAGTTAGAATATCTTTTCTGGAATATATTTAGGATTTCTACAAGAAAAGCAAGGAGAAAAAAAAATGTTTTACTATTTGCCAATTCACTGAATTGTGAGGAATAAAAAATGTAAAGTTTTACTGTTCTTCATTTAACCAGTTTGGTTCCTTTTCTCTAACATGTCATCCCTGGATATATTTAAAAGCAGTCAGTATCTACATTATTTTTACTAGTCTTGAACCACACATGTTTTAAATACACCACTCACATCATCTGTCATAAGCGTAGCTATTGATCTTCCAATTTCATGGTACTGTGGTGCTTTGCCTGCTGGTCCCAGCAACAAAAACAAAAATCTACGGAGGAAACAATTGAGACAAATCAATAGGGCAGCTCATCTGAATATCATCAGTAGATTCTTTCAAACCGATGTTTTAAGAATGTTTGATGAAGTAAAAATGTGTTTAGCTTTTGTCATAGCTTTTTGTGTCGTAGCTTCAGATCTCACAGACTGCTCAAAGACAAAGACAATCCTCAAAACCACTACTGAAGCTTTCATACTGAACCCAAGTAACTTCATCAAACCTAATTTTTCAACAACTTAAGCTACAACTGGAACAGAAATCCACAGGCTGTAGCCCAATGCACATTTTCTCTGCATTAAAGCCCTTCCACCTCCCTCTGGTGTTTTTAGAAGCTCTATGACCTGTTCTCTAGCCTTTTTACTGATCACCCCTTCATGGGAATTATGCTCCTCGTTTGCTAAATCCAGAAGTCACCTAATGAAGGCACAGACACATTTCAGCAAAGACACTGGCTGTTCCCATCTTGGTTC